>WEKX01001613.1:222622-238120 GCA_013390025.1 Pitta sordida | reverse complement strand
TGTGGCCTCTCTGTGGACCCTCTCAAGCAGCTCAACATCCTTCTTAAACTGGGGAGCCCAGAACTGGACACGGTACTCAAGATGTGGCCTGACCAGTGCCGAGAATAGGGGAAGGATAACTTCCCTAGTCCGACTGACCACACTGTTCCTGATACAGGCCAGGATGCCATTGGCCCTCTTAGCCACCTGGGCACACTGCTGGCTCATATTAAGTTTTCTCTCAACCATTGCACCCCCATCCCTCTCCATGTGACCACTCTCCAGCCACTCATACCCCAGCTGATAGCAATGCATGAGATTGTTATGTCCAAAGTGAAGAACCTGGCATTTAGTCTTGTTAAATCTCATACCATTACAATTTGCCCTTCTCTCTAGTCTGTCCACCTGCTGGATGTGGCACTGTTTACAAACACTCTCTGGGCTCGTCCATCCGAATGGCACTGTATGTTATCTGGTTACCAAGATGATTTTAATATTCCTTGATATATAGGATAAGAGAGTTCAGCTCTTCTGAAGTTTAGACTATGATATGATTCCTTTAATGGATATAATTGCAAAAGAAAAATGCAAGAAACCACAATTTCAGACTATAGTTATCAATTAATACCATTTGAATAGTTTCATCATTTTGGCTGACCATTGGACCTTTCCTCTCTTCTGGTTTCACTCATGACACAAAAAGCTCTGAAAGGTTCCTATTTCCTCGTCCTTGTTTTAAGAGATGGATTTTCATCTCCTTAATGTGTAACCCATATGAGGGGCAGAGAGCTGTACTTTTCTAGCCTTCAAACTCTGCTTCCGCTCCCCAGCCTGCCTAATTTTCCTCTTCTGTTTCCTTAACTTAGATAATTTGTTCCTGTTTGCCTGCTGCCTCTGTAACTGGTTAATGAACAACCATGAGCTAGACTATACGACTCTAAAGATTCCTTCCAACTTCAGATACCCTGAAAACATCCACACCTTGNAGCAATGCATGAGATTGTTATGTCCAAAGTGAAGAACCTGGCATTTAGTCTTGTTAAATCTCATACCATTACAATTTGCCCTTCTCTCTAGTCTGTCCACCTGCTGGATGTGGCACTGTTTACAAACACTCTCTGGGCTCGTCCATCCGAATGACACTGTATGTTATCTGGTTACCAAGATGATTTTAATATTCCTTGATATATAGGATAAGAGAGTTCAGCTCTTCTGAAGTTTAGACTGTGATATGATTCCTTTAATTGATATAATTGCAAAAGAAAAATACAAGAAACCACAATTTCAGACTACATTTATCAATTAATACCATTTGAATAGCTTCATCATTTTGGCTAAAAGTGAGGCTGACCATTTGACCTTTCCTCTCTTCTTGCTTCACTAACGACACAAAAAGCTCTGAAAGGTTCCTATTTCCTCGTCCTTGTTTTAAGAGATGGATTTTCATCTCCTTAATGTGTAACCCATATGAGGGGCAGAGAGCTGTACTTTTCTAGCCTTCAAACTCTGCTTCCGCTCCCCAGCCTGCCTAATTTTCCTCTTCTGTTTCCTTAACTTAGATAATTTGTTCCTGTTTGCCTGCTGCCTCTGTAACTGGTTAATGAACAATCATGAGCTAGACTATACGACTCTAAAGATTCCTTCCAACTTCAGATACCCTGAAAACATCCACACCTTGAAAAAATTGTGCTTATAATAATCTTACTAAACCCTAAAATATTGAAAAATAACACAGTCCTTGTGTTATTTCTGTAACACAGAAATCTGAATATATAAGTCTAATAGGCATCTTGTTTGAATGATACTGAACCTGCTAAGGGCTGGTTTATTTCATTTATGGATATGCAGATTGCCCCAAATTTCCCCATGGACATCTACATCTCTTGTCCAGTTTGTTTCCCCTAGGAAACAGAAAATCAAAGGTGGATTATGACAGAATCAAACCAGTTTACTCTTCTATCCCTAGGAAAATGCAATTACACATTTCCTCTATAGATGGAATTTACAATCAAGCTATACTTGACTCTCTGACAAAAGATTTTCATGGTATGAAGCATGATGCTCTTTTCCTCTTAGAGTATGGTAATCCCATCTTTACTATGTAACAATTGTGCAGCCAATTATAGGCCTTTGAAAAGAATATCCAAGATTACATACAGCTTCATACTTTGAGTAAATAGTGAAAGAGTATCTTTTATTCAGTATCATGCATATTCTGGATTTTCCCTCTGCCATTAAAAATTCATTTATTAGCTGCTTATTCTTCTAAATCTGAACACCCACCCAAGGTTTTACTTCAGAGATTCATAGTGTGATTGTAATATCCGGGACTATTTTACCAACTTCACCTGTATACACGTCCCTTTCCTCTGAGCCACATCCTAAGCCTTTTATAAAAGACAGTTATAAGATGCAGCACTGAAAGTTGGTATTTACTCATACCCCACACCAAGAATACACAGCTCAAGTCCATGTAAAGAAACATGGGGTCTTTGTTGCCATGGGTAATGGGATTTCCCCTTAGTGCCACTTGTGTTACTGACAGCTGCAGGCATCAACCTTGAACCGGATATCAAGGTTTTACTCTACAGTCAATTAAACTCAATGGACAGACTTCATTCCAGCTCTCACCTTACAAAAAGTTTAGAATGTAGCCTTTTAGGCTTCCAGGAATTAATCCATTTTTCAAAAATCTGTTTTATTAGAATGTTCTGGGTGGATCTCTGCAATTCGTCAAGAGCAAACAGCCACTACACACTGAAAGAAAAGAAAAACTTGTGTTCCCCTAATCAGGACTCTTGAAGTTCTTACAGATATCCTGCTTCAACAGATGCTTAATTCCCAATACATTGTATAAATACTGTACAGTGGTTTTGCAGAGTCATGCCTGTTCAGCATAAATAAATTACTGTCTCACATCTAAAGAGCTATAAATCATGTCACAGGAGAAAAGGACTGCATGGATTCATGCCAGTGGCAAAAGAATTTTGAGTGAAACAGCATACTAGAAAGCTATATAATTCATTGTTTTAATAACATTTCCCCTTCCTTCAGGTGTTAAGTGTGTAACTTAGAGGTATATAAATCATTTTTTCTGGGATACTTCTACATCACTTTACAACAGAACCTTAAGTTTGTGATCAAATGGTCCTTGAGAGCATTTTGCATGCAAAACTATGGTTCTTATTAGTTTTCAACACTAAAACAAAAAGATATATTTTTTTCCCTCCATCTATTTTCAAAGTCCACTATTCTGCTCGGGTCCAATCTGATGTGTGTTTCAAAGCTGCATTTGGAACCTGTGAATTAGACACGCTACCATGTGAAGGACAGTTTCCTGATGGTGGGAAAGAGCTCAAAAGAATGACAGCTCTCCAAATTTAAATGTTGCTCCAGGGTGTTAAGCTCCATAAGAGAGTTTGAACATGTCAGAAGTGTCAGGTACTTTACATTCTTGGACAATTTCACAAAGATGTTGCTGGTGCTGTCCTCACATTAGGAAAGGCAATAGGAATGACGTGGTTAGCGGTCTAAAGACTTCAAAGAACTGGGCCTGTCATCTTGGCTGCTACAGAGCTATTTGTATTGAACTGTCTTAAGGCAAACATTCTTGTGAGTATTTGTTATTAAACTGTTCAATGAAGACCACATTGAGCTTTCAGTCAAGCACCGTAACTTTCTCAAAACACAGAAAATTTGCATGAAAGCCTTGCACCAATATGCTAAGTTCATATAAGCTAAAACATCTGTTCCAGAATTTATCCCTGGGTAATTAACTAGAGTTGGCATAGTGGAAAGAAACAGATTTACCCTCAGCTATCAAAACCTGTTTCAGGGAAATAACAGCTGAATTTCTCTTTTTAAATATTTTCCTAATATCATAGTTTGTTTCATTATCAATACTTTGTTTCATTAAAGTGAAAAAAAATGCTGAGTATCCTGTATAATAACAGAAAATTACAAGTGAGTTTCTAGCAATTTTCCCTTTTAAATTCCTATTTCAACACATATTATATGAAGACATGTTCATTATATTCAAAACTACAAGGTACTTGAGGTTGGGTCTTATTCATGATNGGTCTCTTCCAACTCGTAATATTCTGTGATTCTGTGTGATTCTGTGGTCTGTAAATTAAGCTATCCCACATGGTGTAAAATACCTTACACAACATACCATCACCTCTGGATGTTTTATCACTGAATGAACATGGTTTTTCTCTGTGCAATCAGTCCACCTCTAAATGAACCAGTTTCAAGCAAAAGAGCTGGGAGGTTGTGTCCATGTATAACTTTGCCCTCTAACTCGAAAATGTATGAATTTGGCAATGAGTCTGAATCATCCAAAGAACTTGAAGGATTTCAGACTGTACCTGAAAGTGCCTCTCATACATAGTATTGTGAAGTCACAATACTACTATACTGTGTTACTGTTTCCATGGCTACAGATGAGGAAGGGAAGTGCCCCGGGAAAGGGGGGCTGGCCACGGCGGCCAGCGGGACATGCTCACTCCGCTGCCGCAGCTGAACCCCCTGCGCGCCGTGTGGCGCTGCCAGCGGTGCGTGGGACCACAGCTGAACCCCCCTGCGCCATGTAGTGTTGCCGGCGTGGCGTGGGACTGACAGAGTGCGGGACCAGTGGGGCTCAGGGTGGGCGAGGCGCGGGGCGAGCCACGTGGGTCATGCGGCATGTGGCGTGCAGCGGGCATGAGCACCAGGGCTGGGGAGGGGGCAGGAGCAGCGGTGCAGGATTTGGTCACGGCAGCCCCGTGGATTCTCGGGGTTGGGAGGGATCATGTCCCGAGTCAGAGGGGGCTCAGAAATGGTTCCCTTTGCTCCCCCATGCTCCGAGAGCCCGAGGGGAGAAGCAGAAAAGTTCCCGCAGCACTCTGGAGTGTTGGGGGGTGGGGCAATGGGCGTGGCCTGCATGCATATTAGCAACCTGCACTTCATTATAAGTTTAGGATTTCGCGAGGGCTGTGGCCTGTCCCGTTCCTCACAAAGGACGGGGTTTAACTGTATAATGCATCAGAAGGAATCCATTAGGATCACAAAGTCTAACTCCTGGTCCTGCACAGGACACCCAAGAATCACAAGCATTTCATATAAGCCTTAAATTACTACTGGAATGTGTTTTGCCTATATAGTGGTGTTGCAGCTCTGACATATATACTATGAAGGGGATCAAACACCCTCGCTTGTTAAATTCTATTAACCAGATGGTAACGAAAGAAATCACAGAAGTATATTGTTTTATTTAGCAGCAGCACTGTAACTTGGTAAAAGTTTGGAAGGTTATCAGAAAATCTCAGATGTCTGAGTAAACAGCATTAATTATCTAAGCTGTGCATATATCCTCTGTAATGATGTGCTTGAGAAAAAAAACAGACTAATTGCTACTACACCATGATTGATATATTAGCTATTGCTGTCATTATCCATTTGCTGTTTTGAAAAGAATTCATACATTTTATAATTCATATCAATGAATTCCAGTTTCTGATGTTCCAAAGAGGTCTGAAAGAGGAATTAGGCTTACATACGTAAATATAAAAACCACTGTATCTCAATATTTAAGAGAGAACCAAAAATACATTTATAATACTGATTAAATAAAAATTGAAAACCTTGTTAGAATATGCCAGTAGCTTTTAAGTTACAACTGTAGGTTTTATAAAATATCATTTGAAAAACAGAGGAAATACAGACAGCATCTATAAGAATTCTTCTATACTTCAGGAGGTACAGAAAATCATATAATCCATCTGATAGCTCTTTATAAGCATTGCTGGATTCTTCTTTCCTCATAGATCCAAGCACATGAATACAGTTGGGTCTCCTATACCACAGTAACATGGTCTTGTTCATCTTCCGCGAAGCTCACCTTCTGCATTGATTGGCAGCTCATTAATATGCAAATTTGCCCCGCATTCTCACACCGCCATCCAGTGCTCTGGTGCTGTTTTGGCACTGCTCTGTGTGTGTCGGTGTTCATGTTGGTTTTTCCCAGCGTCCACGGCCCCCCCACACCAGGAGAAAACCCTTTTCCGCTTGGCCTGGGACAATGGTGTGGGGGAGTCGCCTGTGCTGCTGTCCTGGTGTCTCTCCGGGTGGGTAGATGTGGTCTCTCCATAGTCGGGGTAGATGAGTATGTCTCAGAGAGTCATTCGAGAAAGTCTCGGACACCACATCTAACCTGAGAGTGTGTAAATCTTTCATAACTGCACAAAGCCTCCTCTCTTTGAGTGGGGCAGGTTCCGGGCTGTGCCAGGAGCGGAACTTCCTCCACGCCCACCCTGCCTGCCCCGCCCGGAGTGGAGCAGCCGCTGCCGTGGCTGTGCTGGGAGTGGGGTGGGCGCTGCAGTGGTGGCTGTGTGGGTTGATTTGCATATTCATGCTGCTTAATTGAATATTCACGCATGTCAGGTCGCGCATGCGCAGTTGTGAAAACGGGCCTCCTTAATCGCTGAAAAATTATGCTGCTAAGATATGAAGACGCAATATGGGGGGTGCAAAGTGGAAGAGGGCTGACTGTACTTTATTTTGCAGCCCCTGATCATATGCATGAAAATGCACTTTCATTAGGAAACTTTAGATTAGTTTGCAATTAGTTTAACTTAATATTTACCACATCTTGTGTTTGTGTCTCTGTCACAATCTCCACCTGATGTCCTTACACCAATACATATCTACTCAAGCGTAATAATTTCCACAGACANACACGGTGTTGCTGTGTATTGGTTGCTGTGGCAGCCGTGCCAGGGGAAGGGGGGGGAATCAGCGGAGCCACCACCAGGCTGGTGGGGTCTAACTGGAGGAGCCGCAGCTGCAGTGGTGGCTGTGTGGGTTGATTTGCATATTCATGCTGCTTAATTGAATATTCATGCATGTCAGGTCGCACATGCGCAGTTGTGAAAACAGGCCTCCTTAATCGCTGAAAAATTATGCTGCTAAGATATGAAGCCGCAATATGGGGGATGCAAAGTGGAAGAGGGCTGACTGTACTTTATTTTGCAGCCCCTGATCATATGCATGAAAATGCACTTTCATTAGGAAACTTTAGATTAGTTTGCAATTAGTTTAACTTAATATTTACCACATCTTGTGTTTGTGTCTCTGTCACAATCTCCACCTGATGTCCTTACACCAATACATATCTACTCAAGCGTAATAATTTCCACAGACATTTTACCATGGCTACTCTACTGTCATATTTCTCTCATTTCAGTGATCAGGAGTCTGGAGTACAGGTTCACAGGTTATTCTGAGTTCAAAGGGACCCCGAGGATCATCTAGTCCAACTCCTAAGTGAATGCCCACCCAGGGATTGAACCCACAACTGTGGAACCATGGCCACCATGCTCCACCCATCCGAGCCTGCCATTATCTAGACCATGTCACTGAGCTCCTCATCCAGTCTTTTCTTAAACACCTGCAAGAATGGTGACTCCACCACCTCCCTGGCAGACCATTCCAATGAGAGATCACTCTCACTGGGAAAAAGCTCTTCCTAACATCCAGTCTAAATCTCCCCTGGCGTAGCTTCAGGTCATGTCCTCTTGTTCTGGTGCTGGCAGCCTCAGAAAAAAGATTTACACCCACCGACTGCAACCTCCCTTCAGGTAGTTGTAAACACCAATGAGGTCACTTCTGAGTCTCCACTCCTACAGCCTCCACTGAACAGCCTCAGCTCCCACAGTCGCTCCTCATAGGGCTTATTCTCCAGTCTTTTCACCATCCTTGTCACCCTTCTCTGGACCCTCTCGAGTAGTTCAACATCCTTCTTAAACTGGGGAGACCAGAACTGGACACAGTACTCAAGATGTGGTCTGACCAGCGCCGAGTATAGGGGAAGACCAACCTCCCTAGTCCTACTGACCACACTGTTCCTGATGCAGGCCAGGATGCCATTGGCCCTCTCAGCCACCTGGGCACACTGCTGGCTCATATTAAGTTTTCTGTCAATCATTACTCCTAAATCCCTCTTCCATTTCACCACTTTCCAGCCACTAGCGATGCGTGGAGTTGTTATGTCCAAAGTGAAGAACCCGGAATTTAGACTTTTTTAATCTCATATTATTAGATTCTGCCCATTTCTCTAGCCTATCAAGGACTCTCTGAAGGGCCCTCGTTATACTCTAGTCAATAAGCTTCATAAATATAAACATTTATGAATGCAAATACAATTCCAATATTTTATTAGGCTGACCAAAAGCTACTCACATATTTGGTTCCAGGTTCTTGACTACTGGACTTGGTAGTACTAATTGAGTGGATTGAGTGGATCAGCAGTCTAAGAAGGTAAATATTACAGTGACTTTGCAGGGGATCAGTAGTAGCAGCATACAACTGAACATACACAGCTATTCAGACTCAGGAACATAAGCCAATATGAGGTGGCTTAGAAAACGAGACAGTTTACTGAGTAATAAATATCTTATAGAACAATTTCCTAATGTACTGCAGAAAGCATTTCTCTCTTACTGTTTCTTATGTTTGCATGCTACCATGAGCTTAAAAGGATAAATTTTGAATGATACAAATATAAAGATACTTTAAGTATTTGTTCTACTGTTGAGCACCATAGAGATGTTGGTTGTGAGCCTAGAACAAAACAAGTAACTACAATTCTGGGTAAAGTATGGGCTATATTACAGAATAGAAACAAAACCATGTGCACCAAGGACTGAAACAAAATTGTAGAGCAACATTTTCTCCTTTGGGCCATTTTTTCCTGAATTGCCTCTATAGGTTTTTGCTTTGATTATGGAAGAAAGCATGGCCACAAAATCTTGGGAAAGCCTTGTGATCCCACATCAGCTTGTCTTTAGGCAAGGCAATATGAGTGCAATCACTCTTTAGCTCCAATTTCTGCTGTAGTTTGGGAAGAGGAACTGGGGGGAACTGGGTTAGGAAGAGGACTTGGGCCAGGGACAAGAGACAGGCATAGGTTTCCAAGCCTCTCTAGAGACAGCTGAGGAACAAGTCCAGTGTGTTCAAAAGCTTAACCTTATCTGTCTTCTACATTATTATGTAAACAAAGAGAGCTTTGTAATAGCATGTGAATGTCTTATTAACTAAAATATAGAGAGATATTGCTTGAAACTCTGTTTTTCCATCTTGCTCAGCTCAACTCTTCACCATCTCTCTTTAAATCACAAGTATACTAAGAATATTTATCCTTTCAGGTTTGAATCACCTAGGCTTGGTTATCTCCATTATCTTTGATTATTTTCTGACATTGTACATCACCCACTCATCATCTATTGTTGGACTATCATTAAGAAATTAAAGGCATCTAAATACAATTAATGTATAGTTCATTAGACCATTTATAAATTCATACATTTTTATATTGATGTTCTAGTATTTTGTATAACCTTCAGATCAGACGCTCATATTCATGTCAAGTCCACTGCACAGACCAGGTGCAACAGAGATAAAGTCGTGTAAGATCCTCCTGGTAAAAGCAGATTCTTCTGAGAGTACAGTCTAATTTAGATGGACTGGTTTTAACCTATGATATCCATTTTTGCTTGAAGAAGTGTTCCTTATAATGTTTTTTTTCTAAATATTCGTTCAATTAAATTTTAAATATTCAAGAAGTAAGGCTTCCAGTCTATTAATTGGGAAATTATTCTACAAAAGTGTGTACAAAATAGAAACAAATAAATCTGGCTCATGATTTTCCTTTAGTTTTTGTTTTACTTCATTCCTCATTTTGAAACAAAATATACTCATACAAATGATAAAAAAAATGATCAGGCAAATTTGTAACTCAACTGTTTTAACAATATTTTGTTTTTAAACACTTTTATGCTGTAGCTCCAAGCTATCTTGTGCAGAAGGAAGCAAAGCAAGAAAAATAAGAGGCTGAAAAAGGCTAAACAGAGAAAATAATCTTGGCCTCCTTATACCTTCCTGTCAATATTTCTAGGGCCAGATTTAGCGCATGATGCTTCCTAGAAAGTCTGCTTCTGACACAGTAATATTTCCTGTGCAAATTTGTAAGGATATACACATCTGCAAAAGGCAGGAGAAGAAGATATCCTAAAGAAAGAAAACAGAACAAACAGAGAAGCTGGGAAGGTGAAAAAAGAAGGAAATAAAAGGCCAGAATAAAGGTTGGTCTTAGCAGAATGTATCCAAATACTTATATTCACACATTGCATTTTCCTTATTGATGGTGAAGAAAGTGTGTCTTCAGCTTGTGTGCCCACATATCATCTCCCTGGTAGTGTAAGCAAAAAGACATAAAAATAGAAAAGGAAAAGCAAACTAAACACAATTCAGTGCTGTTTAAACTAGTTTTCCACTCTTGCTAATTGATTTTGAGCAAAGCAGCCAGCGACAAAAGTAACTAAGTGCTATCAGGATGTACAAGACGGGTGAAAGTTTAAGATAAACAATCTAGGGACTTTGGAAATAGTAATATTACTGTCTTACAAATCGTCATGAATTGGTCAACAAGTAACACATAAGAGGAAAAGAAAAAATACTTAACTTTCATAAGCTCTTTTTTTATGCAGTCTCAAGTCCAGAAAAAAATCAGTTGTTTTCAAAGATTGTTTATAGCTTGAGAAATACAAAACAGATAAAATATAGGATACAAGTTTGTATAAATACAAAACACAAATGCTACCACTTCCCTTCCACAAGTATACAATTTTCCAGAAAACCAGCTGTGAAACTAATGGCTTCCTTTTGAGCACCCACAGCACAGGCTACACTGACCATAATTTCTAGGTAAACCCTCAGATGAAAGAAATTTTTGGATCATTTTTAAGTAACTTTTTGATATCGAACAGTGACTCTTCTACACAGATACAGGAGTTTGCTTTCCTATAATTGATTAAAGATATCTGGAGACAAATACTCAGATTGGCAAATTCTGCCTATTGTACAAGTTAATTTCTTAAAATTCCTTCCAATCTATAAATTAGACTCTAATCTTTCCATGTTTGCTAATATACAGCAGTAAAGTACTGTCCAGATACATCCAGACTACTTTGAAATACAAGTGGTGCCTGAAAACAGAATTTTATTTGGAAAGAGCAGCTGGAATGTTTAGCATTGTCTAGACACACCAAAATGAAGAAAATAAAGGGGAATACCTGAGGAAACACAAGACTTCAATTTATGTACTATATATTCCTTCCAGTGATTCACTAGCCTTTAATTGATCTATTCTGAGAAAATAAAGGATTTACGTCGCATGAACTGTGGATAGCAAAGAGCCAACAGTGATTATTACATGGGAATGTCCCTGTGTGGTGTTCTTAGACAATTCTGGTTTATAGTACAGTTGACTCTCCTGTATCATGGTACTGCGGGTCTTGTCCATCTCCTGCAAAGCCCTCTCTCCACGTGGGTTTACAGCTTGTTAATATGCAAATTTGCTGCACACCCTCACACCGCCCCCTGGCGCTCTGGTGCTGTTTCAGCACTGCCTTGCTGTGCGTTGGTGTTTGTGTCGGTGTTTCTCAGTGCCCGCGGCCACCTTATGTCAGGAAAAACCCCTTTTCCACTTGGCCAGGGACACAGATGTGGGGAGCCTCCTACACCACTGTCCCAGCTGGGACAGTCTCTCTGGGAGGGTAAACCTGGTCTCTCCGTACTCGGAGTAGATGTCTACCCCAAGAAAGTCTTGGACATCATATCTAACCTGAGAGTGTGTAAATCTTTCATAACTTCTCAAAGTCTCCTTGCTCAGACCCGAGACAAGGGGAGCAGAGTGGGCACCTGGCCCGAGCCACCCTGGTGTGGGCAGCCGCAGGGGGGGAATTTGCATATTCATGTTTTCATGTCTGCCTACTTTGAATACTCATGGCTGTCAGGTCGCGCAGGCGCAGTCCAGAAATGGGCCTCCTTAATCACTGAAAATTCATGCAGCGAAGATGCGAAGCTGCTATCTGGGGGGGAACAAGGTGGAAGAGGGCTTGTAGCCCACAAGAAGACACAAATACAACAGAGAAGCATGAGATGCGTACAACTTACCAAAAGACAAGTATGGAACTACTTATGTACTATATGTGAGGTTTCTTCATGATATACTAAGATCCACTCTACGCTATTTTTTCTACATGTCGTTGGAGCATTCTGACATATTAGAATAACCTTCATAAGACAATGTAGTCAATCCAGATGACCCAGACTGTTGGATGTTTCTAACTGGAGTAACTGGTTTTCAAATCACATCTGCGCTACAGAATAAAATATTTTCCTAAGTGAAGATCTATATAATCATCCATCCGATTGAGGGTTCACAATATATGTGTTACTACTGCTTAACAGGTCTGGTACAGTGAGCATTGTAGACAAGTGCTGCTGAGTGCCAGATACCATAAACATAATGCTAATGGGATGTTCTGCATAAAACTGTAGCTTCACACTCTTTGAAGTCACACACCACTGATGTGAATTAGTGCAAATCTGCCCCCTGCAGTCACCAGGCTCTTGCAAACATGGCCTTCATGTCTTTCCTCATGTTTCATATCAGCTGATCCTTGTCATGATTCAGATATACAAAGGACATATGGTGTGGATCTCTGGCATTCAGGGACTCAGATTTGGCCAAATGGGAAGCAAGCCATGCAGGACACAAAGAGAAGATTACTTTCATCATGAGCCAAGACTGTAGGAACAGTCCTAGACGTGAGCAGACCTTTATGTAGCAGTTTTTCAGCATGGAAGAAGATGCATAGTCTATTCCATGTCAGCCAAAGTAAATAGTGCTAGCAGGACTCCCATATTTCTCTATTTTTGTACTAGACATCAGAAACATTTGACAATGAGATGGTGGCAGACATAAATCCAATGCACGAAATACCACTTTCATTGCTATTCATTGGCAGTATTTTAATGCTGCGGGTGATCCTCTTCCACAGTGACCAGTTCAGTCAAAGACTGTTGTACATTTCTCTTTTAGATACATACCATTAGGCAAAGGCAAGCCTAGAAAAAATAAATATAGGAAAACTTTATTTCTACAAAATAATTGTATTGGAATATTTAGTCATAGCCAGGTTTTCATCCTCAACTAATTTAATTTCACAGTACACTAAGAATTTCCAGGTGGTTTGTAGTCTGAATCCTTTTGGAAAGACACCGTCTTTTCTACTTCTCTCTCTGTAGCATTTATACAGGACTCACATAGCTGCTCACAGTCAGTCACAAAACACACATCAAGTACAGCATTAGAATAATGTTGGGAAACCACAAATATTTTTAAATATTATTTTAGGTGTTATTACATATAAATATTATTAAATAAATATTTAAATATATTTAAATAAAAAAGAAACATTCACTGTGTTCTGTTAACTTCAGAAAAAGTTAAGTTACACTAAACAGTTGTTTCCTCTATCTGACTTCCTCTCATATACACAGCCACTAAGAGGGAAAGCCAAAACTATATGATGTGTCATTGCCTATTAACTCAGTCATAGCAGATATTAGGCTTGTTTGTGACTGTCTTGTGCCTAGAACAAAGCAAAGCTGTCCATAAACAACACTAATTCTAATAATTTAGGGCGCAGAGAAGTATAATACAAAATAGATTTTATTCTTTATCCTGGACTAACAAAGGGTTTTCTGGTAGAACTGCTTTTGTATGTGAAAGTTTAGATATATCATGATTATTTGTATGCTTTTATTACAGCACCAATAAAACTGCATTTTCTTGAAGAAAAAGGTACAAAATCACAGACATATTTATCTACCTGTACAAACCACAAAATATTCTGAGTTGAAAGGGGTGACAAGGATCATCGAGTCCAACTCTAAATCATCCCTTTAATTCACAGAATCACAGAATATTCTGTGTGAAAGGACCCACAAGTATCATCGAATCCAACTCTTAAATGGCACTACTGCCTCCCTGGCGGGGAATCTAAGCCCGATCTCCTGCGCAACAGGCAGGGACACTCACCACTGTACTAAAGTGGATTCTGTCATTCTAATGTAAACTTTCCAACTCCTAGACATTTGTATTCCTTCCCTACTCTCTCTCCGCTTACTTAACAAATCTACATATCTTGGAGCTGTACAGATAAGACACAGACATGGAGGTATAAAGATAAGTTAAACACTGTGATGCAACATATCACAAATGTAGCACCGCTTGTTCCTCTCAGTAAAAAACTTCTTAGCACATGTAATATGAACCTAGAACTCTTCCCAGAGTTTTCAGGAAGTAATTCTTCATTCTATATATATGGTTTGTATTCCATATTTCTACCTATGTAGCTTAGTGATGTTAATATTAATGCAATATTAAAGCAGACCTGTCTTATAAATTAGTCTGGACATCAAATAATCCATATGATTTCATTTTTGTGATTCCTTAACATGCCTGTTACCAGCTATAATTTCATACTTCCAAACCATAAACCAAATATATTTAATAAATTTTAAAAGCATTAGCTGATGTGCAACCATTTTTCAACATCTCTTCCAATTAATAAAAAATTGTTGGCAGTTCCTTTCAGATCAGTCTGTCCGCTATTTGCAATCTGTCTACAATAACAAAATGCATATTATATACAACATAGAAAGCAAAATATAAGAGAGATTGTGCAAGGAAGCACTGGAGTTCGAAATGAGAAAAGAGCACACACTGCCTTCTTCAAAAACAGCTGATTGCATTCACTAAATCATGCACATAAAACTCAGTCTGATAAACAAATCTAGAATTTTTTTTTTGGGGGGGTGGGGGGGCAGGGAAAGAAGTCTCTGTTTCATGTGGGCCCCTAATATAGTCATTGTCAGTTAAGATCTCACAGACTGTGAGGCAGTGAAGTGAATAGACACACTCTCCTCACACTTCTACTCTGGCTTTCCAGCCTCTCAGCCTGTTAAAACAAACTGCACTTCTCTGCTTATTTACATATACGAGTTTGGTCTAGGAGATGGTAAAAAAGTAGAGAGTTTATGGTTTTTAGCAAAGGCTACAGCCACAGAAACACAATGATGCTTAAAACCAGAATGCGTTTTCCAAGACATAATGAGATCAGAATATCTTTGTTAAAACCTGTGCTGTTTCTGATTTTGATATAAGGAATTTTCATCATTTTCTCCCCTTTTCCCAGGTCCCTTCTTCTATATGATTAGGTGTCAAAACACAAAACAAATTAATCTAACTTTTATCAGTGAAGAGGTAAACTAAATCTTTTAGAGAGTTAGTCAAGTCTCAAGGCCACCTCCAAGTCTTCTTCTTAGTATTGCATTTCCTTTAGTTAACAAGTGACAGGAATTCTATTTAGGAATGACAGATTTATCGTACAGACAATTTCTTCTAGTGGAAGTTTGGACTAGATTTCATCTTCTTTGAGATATTTTGCAAATATCATGTTGCAAGTTATTATTAGATCTTATATTAATTTAAAAATAAAAATTCCACATGACAAAAATATTATCATGCATGTGCCTCCTCTGGCTCAAAGCAAGTAATCATCATGATGAAGTAGACATAAATTATAAAATTTCCATGGAGGAAACAATACTGGATGAGAGAGAGAATGT
>WEKX01001613.1:192953-222591 GCA_013390025.1 Pitta sordida | reverse complement strand
TTATAATCCAGCTGTAGCAATAATTCCAAGCAGCTTTCAGGCAGTGAAGTCTTAATAAACTTAAACACTTGTGTAAGCCAGATTTATTGAAGCAGCTTCACATACTGTGGTTCTGGTTTAGGGTTTTCTATTTTGGGCAGATCACCAACTGGAAAGAAGCCTTGGAATATGCACTCTTTAG
Source organism: Pitta sordida (assembly GCA_013390025.1). Classification (NCBI taxonomy): domain Eukaryota; kingdom Metazoa; phylum Chordata; class Aves; order Passeriformes; family Pittidae; genus Pitta; species Pitta sordida. Next base: position 222,410 of record WEKX01001613.1, on the reverse strand, counting down.
TCCACTACAGAGTGTACTGAAAACATAATATAACTTCTTCTCTGCTCTTCTCTGTCCTCCCATCACATGTATAATTAATGTTAAATAACGACATAGTTCACTATTTTATGATGGAAAAGGTAACATTAGAACAAACCAAAAAGGACTGTGTTTTAAAGAGGATATATGTTACTGAGCCTACAGCTGAGACAACAGGTTTCTAACAGTTCCCATATGAGAACTTATCATTGCCTTAAATACCTGTAAAGTGTTTTACAATGGTGTTTATTTCAGGGGTGTTTTAATTAGGAAAAAGATAAGTATGCTCTAAAGTTTCTATTTGCATACTTAATGATATCTTGTGTCACTCATTCACGCTCTCAGACTTCCTTTTTTTTTTTTATGCAATTTGCCCTATATTGCTCCCTCCAGAGTCCTAGTCATCTCCAAGAGCTATTACCATTTCCACGATCACTCATTCTGTCAAGAATATAGGTTTCTCTCCTCATCTCTCACTTATTCAGAGAAGTTTTTCCATTGCTATCTACATTTCATTTTTGTTTACAAATTTAAAGACATAATTTAATTTGGGGAGTTCTAAGCATAATTCTTCTTTTCAAACATAAGTCAGCCTGGAATTCATCTCTATTCTTTCCAATAATAGTTTATACATATGAAAACAAAGATTACTTCTCTTTCAAAGCACATTAGTCTTCATCATACTGTGAGGTCTCGAGGATCTCTTTGAGTTTAGCAAGATTCTAGCTCAGTTCTAATCTAATAAACTAGAAGCCATGTCTGAAATAAGCTGCTTTGTATCATGTTACTAAGCCTCTGAGTTCCTTGCTTCTACTTCAAAAATCAATATTGTAAGGAAAAGGTAGAATGTGATTCAATCGGTGCTTCGTTTTATTATTCAAAGTGGAAAATTAAAACTGGAAAGAAAATTCTCTTAATTTGTCACTACTAGTGATGCCTTCAAGTCTTAATGAAAAATCACTAGAGAAACATTTCAATTCGAAGCCTTCTTTTAACAAAGCAGTGACAAGGACTCTGACACTGTCCATGAAACTTACATTGGGCTTCAGGAACTGCTATCCAACCTGGATTGTGGATATTGGACAGTGCAGAATCAGGTAGTTCCCTCACAAGACTGATGTTCAGTTTGGTGTCATCCATCAGCCATAAGCATGTGTATGGTTTAATTGCAAGAATTCAAGCAGTACCATGGATAAAGTTATTTTATTTGGAGAATATGCAATATAACCCCATAACCTGAAAAAATCCAGTCTCACCAAGAAAAATTCAGTCCCACGTAAACTTAAAAACACATTTCTGTTGTTCAGGGGAGAACAACAGTGACATGTGCTTGAAGTTCTTCCATGACAGTACTATGACATAAGAGGGAGTTTTGTGTCCAAGGAAAGATGAGTAGATCATTAAAGGTGAAGCAATACTGGTGCTGGTTGGAAAACAATCGTTAATAAAATCTTCAAATGGACTTATAAGAGACAGTAATTCTATCGGTACATTGATTAAAAGGATAAAGGTACAGGTAACAGTTTGGATAGATCATAAGATATAAGGTACAACATAAGACAGTAGGTTGTTCAGTAAATGTTTATCTATGTAGCAGATAGGAGGAAGAAGAATATGAAAATATTCCCAGTTATACACTGCCCTTGATACTGAGTCAGCTCATATAACCTTATTTCCCCAGCAGGAGTTTTACTTTGAAGTGAAGAGAAATTGTCTCCCTGGGAAGGATCTCCTGTGCACTTCTGCAAGTATTTCTCTCCAGTATTTAGAAACAGATTCAGCTGTACTTAAGAGGGCTATTTCAGAAAAGCAGACAACAAGAAGATACAAAAGAAAAAGAAGGAAAAGAGAAAGGAAAAGGAAGAGGGGAAAAGAGGAAAAAGAAAAGGTAAAAAGGAGAAAAAGAAAAGGAAAAAAGGAAGTGTAAGGAAAAGGATAAAAGGAAAAGGATAAAAGGAAAAGAAAAAAGAAAAAGAAAAAAAGGAAGATAAAGAAAAAAAGAGAAAATGTGAAATAAAGTGTTTAATTCTGTAATTAAAATGTTATAAAACAGATACTCCCAATTCTATCACTAAACACAGTATAGAAGGAAATGATAAAACATAGGAATGGAGACAGCTTTTGGGTTTTTATGATTGGAAACATTCTTCACTGTGAAGTAATGCTGATGGGTACAGAGAAACAACATTGCCTATCTCTTACATTAGACATAGAGAAGCTCTGAGAGAGGGTTAACTTTAGATATGCAATGATTATATGCAACTAACATCCATAAAATGGCAGTTAGTCCAACCTTATGAGGTGCACTAAGTGCGCTACCCCTACATTTCTCTCTTCCAAATCTTTTGGGGTGATTGTGTCACAAGTGCCCAATATGTTTCAATTCTCCAACCCAAGGACCAAAAAAAACCACATCAAAACAACTTAAATCACGATAACAGGTAGCCCAGAGAAGTTGTGGATATCACATCCCTGGAAATGTTCAAGCCCAGGTCGGATGCGGCTTTGAGCAATCTTGTTGAGTGGATGGTGTCCCTACCAATGGCACTGGGGTTGGAACTGGATGGTCTTTAAGATCCCTTCCAACATAAACCATTCTATAATTCTATGATGAATTCATGATTCTAAAGTTTGCTATTTTACACTGACAAGAGAGAAAGGTCTGCTGGGCACCTGTATCAGCTTATTTATGAGTTTTTAGGGCCAACTCTTGAGATCTTGCAGCTTTAAATATTTAAACCAATTGGAAAACAAACTCTTAATTGTATAAATAGGACTTGACAATTTAAATGGAGTAAGATGAGATGTAAAAGAAAGAATCACAATATAAAGCCATTAGAGCATAATGAAGACATTATTCTGCTGCTCTGATTTTTCTCATTAAAACATGTGATGCAATTGATAAACACAAGACCCTACTGCTAGAGTGATATGGCAGATTACTCAGGAGAGATATGTATTTCACTTTTAACCTTACCAGAGTAGATTATTTAGGTTAATTCAGATACTTTTCAATTCATAAGAGCCAAGTCAAACTCTTTAATCTAAATTAATGCATCTTTAAAAACAGAGTATGACTGATAATTTCAAAATTATTCACTTATGGACTTGTATAATTTGAAAATCTTTAATATATATATTGTATGGAAAAAAACCTAGTTTGTACTTTGTCTCAATTCCTGAATTACAACCTTGAGGATAAAAGCCCATGCATACCAAAGCGATGATTCTGCATCTCCTTTTTGGACTTCTGAGGAGAATAAGTTACAAACTTCTTTATTTTTTTAAATCCTTTATCATTACCATCTGCTGAGTTTGTCAGGCTGGGTCCTTACCTTCCTAGCCAAAAAGTGGCAGAAGTGGATGTCATCTCTAAAAAGCAAAGATATTATTAAAAAATACTAAAAGGCAGAACTGCATTACATATTGTTCTTGCAGAATATAAAGACTGTCTTTTGGTCAGTTGCCATCACTGTCAGGGAAAGGCCACTTGTGTTTCAACTTCTGCCCTGCCATAGTGTTTCTGCATGAGACGCACATTCCATGTCTATTTACAGGTCAGCACAGCATGATTGCCCAAGCTGGGGTGCAGTACCTCTCAGGAATCCAAATGCTAAGTGCCTGTGTATGTCTTAGCACCTTGTTTCTCATCCAGTCTATACTATCTCCCCTATACTATACATTACTGTACATTAGTGTTATGCTTTTTTTTAGCATCAGCTCTGATTTTCTCACAGGAATTTCCCATGCAAGCTATTTTCTCCAAATCAATAGCTACATTAAACAGTTCCTGATTTCCATAGATCCTAAAGGATCAGACAGACAGTTTCCATATTGGTGCATTATTACTTCTGTTCTTGCACTGTTTCACTCCTGGTATCAGGAAAACTACCAAAGAACACTAAGTACTAGTTCCATCACACTCCCAGGAAGTGTGAAAGAAATTATCACAACTCAGAGCATCTCATGTCAAATCACCTTGTGCTGGGTAGTTCTGACATGTCAGTGAGCAACATCTCTATTTCTGCTCACCAATGCAAGTTTCTGACCAAGGTGAATTAGAGGTTCAATAGTAAAGAAGGAAGACCAGGTGGATGAAAGAAACATCTATGAGTTGCCAGTTTCTTTGGCCAGGTTGAAATAATTAGGAGTTCTACATCTTCTTTGCCCACTTATTCACCTATCTGGTCAATAAGTCTCAACTTCAGCCATTTCCTCCCACAGCCGAAAACCAATACAGACATTTATATAGTCTTTTGGATATGATCTGAGTATATATTCATGTTGTTGTTTTACATCTCAGTTACTGTGCCACCACTTTTATTGGTCTTCAAAACAGATGACCAGTGCTTGTGTCCAAAGTAATTTTGACAGTTAATGTTTTCCATATTTTTGCTTCTTCTCATTTTCAAGATCTTTCATGGTATAATTTTCTTTTTAAAACTAGCTTTTTATTCTATGTTGAAAGTTTAGTTTCTGATACTTACCAGGTTTTTATACCATCACTTATTGACCATCATTTATTGCCCATATGGGTGTAGAGTTGGATTTCTTTTCTTTTTTAGAAAAGCTTTCTTTCAACAATCTCCCCTCCAATGAAAGTCCTCAGCACGGGAAGAGTTCCTTATAAAATTCTGCTTGGTTGTCCTGTTGTCTGCTATCAAATCTCCAAGTGGTGCATTTAGACAGCTCACAATGGAGTCATTATCCACCTCACTGATCATCAAAAGGCCAACGTTGTCATGTACACTTTCCTAACACTGTTTTACTCTCCGGATTTAACCTCTTCGAGATCAGACTAGGGTCTCTGTCCCGTATTTTAATAACACCCAAACCAAAGACTAGGACACCTTCTACGGTGTCTTCTACATAGATCCAGATTAAATTGCTGTTAGCCTTGTGAATCTTTGCAATATATTTTTCTTGAGAAATTAAGGATCTGGAGTAATCATCTTTGAGAAAGGTGATCAGTTAACTGAAGTAAAAAATGAGGATGAGACACTACTTTAGCTGCAAACTCTGTCCCTATCAAATATTCTTTACTTGGACAGAATCAGAAAAAAAAATGAGCATGCAAGGACAACATGGTCATGCTATTGTAATCAGACTTATTTCTGAAGCCAAAATATTTTTTGATTTAATAACATGGGAAAAAAAATAAGGAAAAGCTGGAAGAGAAAACAATTGTGTGTGAAAACATGACAAAAAACAGCTTACTTAAGTGTACCATCTCCTCCTCTCAGCCTCTCTGACATTTTGTTCTTCTACGCTCTAGACTTGATTCTTAACATGCAGGACCATTAACAAATTTTAGAACAGCAGTAATACAAGGTATGTTTCAGGTTAAATAGTAAAGTGACTGTGTTATGCTACTTTGTGATTTTTATGCTACTAACTTTAGCAGCCTAGCATGTAAAAACTATAGTGAAGGATAGCGACAAATAAATGTGTTAAAGGCTAGGAAAAAAAATGTTTTTATTTCCAGCTGTTCAGAGTATCCTGAGCATCAAATAGGAGCCAAACAGAAAGAATAAATCTGTGCCAGAGCTGTCTCAAAAAACAATTTGTCTCCAGGAAAAAAAAATAATCTAAGCTATTTGACTTCGCTTAATCATTTAATGCATTTTTTTTCCTTCATCAACACTAATTTGCCATGCTAATCTGTTTTGCATCTTTGTAACATCTGGGGATCTGCTAAAAGATAGGTAGTTGATCACTTTTCTACTTCATAGAAAAAAGATGTCTTTATGGTTGCAAAGGTGGAGCTCTTGATTTAGCACATTAGATTTGAGCAAAAAAATTTATTAAAGAACCCAAAATCAGTTTTCTCATTGGAATTCAGATACCACAAAAAGCAATTTGAAAAAAAAAAAAAACAACCCTCCCAAGCCAAACAAGCACTTTTTCTGCTTCTACTTTCATAGTTTTCAGTCCCTTGAGGACAGAATGGAGAAATTGTTTTAAAATTTGAGAAACAAACAAACCACAGTGGAAATATAAAGGCAGGACTAAAGACAAACTCTTTTCTTGGAGCCTCTGATCGTTTGTTCTGAATATCATCCTTTGTCCTCTGGCTGAAGTGTTTTGGCTAACAATCCTTCTAGGATGTATATTACTAACAGAGGAACAAGGATATCCATCTCACCACTCAACCACTAGGATTTCCCATATGCTACAGTACCTTCAGTAGAAATACTGCCTCCAACATGGATTTGAAGGAGACTTAAACTTTGGCCTTACCAAAAGAACATGATGCTAGAAAGCTTGAAAACCATCCCAGTTAATCACAGATACTAACAGCGCTGGGCAACTTTCTAGCCAGGATTACAGTGAGAGTAACTACTTCATTCGCCATGACTAAAGATCTGGTTAGAAATAGTTCTGTAATAAATTCTTGCCCAAACAGAATGTGATAGTACCTGCAAAAGTTGTGTGTTGTACTGCCTAGTGAATTAGAGGACACTGCACAGCTTTGGTACTTAAACACACTGAACAATACAGAAAAAGGAGGAAAACTCCTTTGGATAATAAGGCAGCTGTTTGATGTTTGACTCAGAATCCCAGGGTAGAGTTCTCATTGTATTCTCTAAATGGAAAAGTGCTGGCCATAGAAGGTAAGTGGTTCACATAGCCCATGGGGATGGAAAGGGCAGAGGTAACATCTAATCCAAAAGGATTATATTGAATGGTCAATTAATCTCAAGAACTGTGATTTGAGAAGAGTAATCAATGTGTCTTGTCAATTATACTGGACCTAAATATAAAACCCCCACTTTGTAATTGGTTTGTTGTAAAGCAATCATATAAGCTTGCAATAAAAGAGATGAGACAAATAGATAGCAAAATTACCAATACAATTTGATTTTAAATAAAAAATGTGCAGCAGTTGTGCTTTGGATCCTCCCCAAATAGTTAAGATTGACGTGTCATCAGCCAGGTTCATTCACTATACCCCCTGGTTTTACGATATTATTCTTTAAAGTGTTTTCTCTTCTATTGGACTATTTTATTCCCCTCTTTTCATCCTCGCAGATGGTTTCTGTTGTTCACAGTGGGAGCATGATACATTTTTGTTAGCACCTTATTCAGCTGAAGAATAAATAGCTGAATAAAATTTACCACTTGAAAAAAATTACTGTGGTCTGCTCAGGGAGGTGGTGGAGTTGCCATCCCTGGAGGTGTTTAAGAGTAGGCTGGATGTGGCATTTAGTACCATGGTTTAGACAATGGGTTGGTGTTGGGTTACAGGTTGGACTTGATGATCTCCAAGGTCTCTTCTAACCTTGCTAATACTGCAATACTGTGATACTGTAAAAATACTAAGCCCATGGGTTTGAAGTTCTCTGTGGAAAATTATTTCAGGTTCATCAGATAGATTAAGTTTATATATTAAATATTAAATTATTTATATATTAAGTTTATATATTAAACAACTGACCTCTTAATAAATTTAAATAATTCTTCCTGTAAAATAATTTATTTTTATGTTCTTTATTCCACCAAAACTGCATTGCAGTTTTCCAGTCTTTATATTTACATTATTTGCAACTCTTTCCATAAGTGCCAGTACAAATGTAACTGATGAAAATCCAGAATAGCCATACAAATGTTCCTGAAAGCAAGGTGCATTTCTGAGCAAATTTTTTTTCTGATGCACAATAATATATATATATTAACAAAGCTTCATAATATAAAATATCTTCCATTGCAAATAAAACTTCCCCACTTACAGCTTATTCAGATTTCAGTTACACAGACTTCTGCATTTCAAGTTAGTGCAAATAATGAGAGTAAGAGCCTGAGCAGAACAATGTAAATACAATGAAACAAGAGAAACAGCAAAATTTTACCAACTCCCTGCATACGATTATAACATTTAATCAGTATATCATTAGTAGGTTTTATATACAATGTATTTAAATAATTGGCTTGTCTGAACTATAGGCAACAAATTTACAAAATAAAATAATGTTTCACACAAATATGGAATGTCCAACAAATATATGAAAATAAAATGCATCTAGTAACAAAATGTTGTAAATCAAAAAGGTAAAAGATGTCTTCTCTGTTTTTGAAGATTTCAAGGCACTTGTCAAATCAGAATTCTCTCCTTAGTGGAAAGTCTGCAAGAGAAGAGGACATGCCATTTTACAACTAGTTTCAAGCCAGAGAGGCAGATACTGCTTAGTATAGTTCTGTTTATAAACCACAGTTTCCCGTGGATTGCATAAACCTTAAGATTAACTCCAGAATGCCAGTGGGTCTTCCCCTCCCATGAGCACTAATGAGTTTTGCCCTGGCAAATCCTCAGCGTGAATGCCAAGAGGTTTAACACATAATCCATGCAGAGATATTTCCCATGCAACAACGTGGGTTTCATCAAATGCTTTACTTCCATTTGCAAGGATCTGAATTAGGGGAGAAAAAAAAAACCAAACAAAAAAATCCCATACACAATGCTCCAAAAGCCGTAAGGGCAGTAGCGCCCCACAGCATGTACTTGATGCCCAGGACCCGGAGCCATTCCGGGGAGCCACCGAGTCTTCCCGCCGGCCCTCTCCGTGGTGCTGAAACATGCGCCAGATCACGGGGGAAGATGATTGGATTTCCCCAAGCAAAACTTCATTTTGAAGAGGAAGAGACCACGTCTCCTCTGTGTAGTCGGACATTTACAGGCGAGGGAGAAAAATATCTGCATAGTAGTACCGAAGTTCGTTTTTATGAGGAAAAGACAGCTTATCTTATTACTGGAAGGAGAAATGCATAAAAACAGCTGTCAGTTGTTCGAGTGAGAGCCTCCTCTTCAAGGCAACAAAGAATCTCCAAGACTCTTTCAGATGTTAAAGTAGAGACAAATTCCCTTACACCAAACAGCATCTGTGTCCCTATCCTCTCTAAGCTAATGTGAGTGAGGTGAGGAAAACAGATCCCCTGTGACAAAAGATGGAGGAGAAACAATCACAGAATCACGCTAGAAATGCAGTGTTATTGAGCAATGAACATAAGTAACTCCTTTGCTGCACTGTATATTTGGAGGCAAGAGAGACTCCTAACACCTTCCAACCTTCTCAGGAAAACATTTCCATTCCAAGAAGCATTGAATATGAGTAAACCTGAAGATCTAAGGCTCTCTTATTTATAATGGAAAGTATCCGCTCTATTTGGTGGAGAAACAGGGTGAGGGAGCACAGAGACAGCTGGGAAACACTTAGATCATAGATCTACTTTTCCCTATAATGTTTTGTCTACTTTTAACAAAGTAGAGAGAAAGCCAGCCTAGATACAACTTTAAGTGAACACAGTGCACAAGAGCTGCTAGCAAAGCCTACCATTTAAAACCTCCCTTCCCCATTTGTCAGGTCTTTGAGTGTATTTTTGGCAGGCAAATTAAAACATCTGGGTTTGCAAATCATAGCAACTTTTGATCCTTTTGTATTTTAAATATGGAAATACAATGAGATAGATGCTTCTGTACTGTGGATATGTAGGCAGATCTTTGACTCATCTTGAAAGAAAAAAAGTATTGGAACCCGGAGATCTTTCTGAAAGCCCTGATACATGAATCCAGAGGTGTAAACGAATACAGATGAGGGAAAAGCAGAAACTAAACAGGCAAAAGTGCAGAAAATGAGCGCATGTTGGGATGTTTGAGGCAGCTGAATTTTGAAAGAGAACACTAACAAATGAACAGTAATTTAGGCACCTCTTTTTTTCCTTTTTTTCCCTCCCTCCAAATAAGTCTTTCGGAAAAGGATTCCTTCCTTTAGTTGTGACAAGGAGATCTAGGCAAAGTAATGAGATCCCTAGACAGTGTCTGGTTCAGTGTCCTTCAAAATCATGTGCAAGACCTGCAAGGCAAGAGGCCAAACAGACTGAAAATAGTTAAGAAAAGAGGAAGAGAAAGAAATTATGTCATTTTTTTCTCAGCGCTGAAATATTGCCCTATTCTTGAAAGCATTTTCTCACAGCTGTCAAAATGAATCCCACCTCCATTTGGAAACCAATCAGCTAACACTGACTCATATCCTACTCTTCCTTTCTTATTTTTGGTTAGTATGAATTGAAGGCTTGATGCAGGAAGAAGTGACACACACAACTCCCCCAAACTCCAAGCCTGCAATATTTGTCAGAAGGAAGCTGTGAAAAGCAATCCTCTCTTTAAAGAAATTTAAAGAAATTAAATTCTCCAATTTTATACATTTTATTAGTTAATAGCAGCCAGTGTTAATTTTCAAATTAACCTTTAAAAGTGCAACTGTCTTATTGATATTCAAACAACAGGAAAAAAACAGCTCAGTTGGAGATGTTCCTTGTATCGGTGACAATGCTGTTTAATTAACATATTTAACATGCTATTCATAAACAAGAGTGGAATGGTTCTTTCCACAAAGTATCAAGTTGAAACCTTTAGCTTTGTCATATCTTTATACTCTGTTTCTTTCCACCACCACAAAGTGGCGTTAACTTAACAGAAATTCTCAGGAGATAATTTGGGAACAAAAAGGACCCTGAAGGTGAATTGAAGTGACAGGCTGTCTACAAAGATTGCGCTGGCAGACCTGAGACCAAGACATTGTTTCTTCCCCAGATTAACAAAAAATCCCCCTTCAGAATGGTCTGAAATAACTGTGCTGATGAAGTCTTCAGGCATTTTTCTTTAACCAACCAGATTTCTTCTTGAAATTCTGAAGAGTAAGAGGTCACCCAGTGCATAATTATGGACTGTGGTGCCACAGATAACTTACAGGAAATGACAGTGGGGTCTGTCAGAGGGGTCTGTGCTTGTATGCATTTTCATAAGGAACCAGTCAGTCCTGCAATGCCAAAGCTGCATCTTGATGCACCCTGTTAATACACACCTGATAACAAGGTACAAGTGTGAAGTAAACCACTAGACCATTCAACAAGCAAGAAAATGAGTGGGGAAAAATGATACTTACATAGCAAACATCCTAGGGCTGTGTACACAAAGGGCTCATTGCTAATCTCGTTAGCAACCTTGCACACCTTTTGTAATCTATAAAAAAAATTACCCACAGTAATAATGAATCTCTGTTGCCAGATATCCTCAAAAACCTGTATGAAATTAATAGTAGAATTTGTACTAGAACTTCAGACGCTCTACACATAAAACTTTTATCTGATGGAAATTCATGAAATGATGTGTGCAAGATGCAATATTAGATTGCACCTTATCCTAGCCAGGGCTCTATAGGGAATATAAGTGACAGTATGAATTAAATTTTTACCAGATAGTTTCCTCCTGGGACTGGAAGACCATGTTCAACTCCCATTTTTATCTGAAGAAATTCAGCTCATTTGCTGGGAGGCTATTCTAACCAGCAGACTATGACATAGTTGGAAGTCAAATATTTTATTGTTCCGCTTAGTACTAACATTGACGGAAATCCATATTTTCCATGTCTAAGTGCATCTCCTAATCATGAGACTATTGATACTACTGTCCCACTTCCAATCCCTCTCTCTTCAGTTCTTGGTTCAAACAATCACTTAGTTCAGGGGCACCCTGAGACACTGCCATCTTTTCTAACTATTTAGTAATAAGAAATATTTGGCTGCTATTTTATTCTCCTGCTTGGTAGGTATTCTGAAAAAATTTATTATAAAATACAAACAGCAAGAAACTGAATGTTAACTTGGTTTCGGTTCCTCAGGGATTATTTTTGCAGTGTATAACCATGTCAGGAGGAGAAGAAGCAACTCATCCTCAGGCATGCTATGGTGGCTAAGGTGTTCTTGAAAGAAAATAGCAAACCTCTCTGAAGACATAAGAAAAGACGTTGGCTATGGTCAGCCTTGGTAGCCAATCTAAACCCTGAGTGCTAGATAAGGTGAACACAATCCGGAAGACTTAGCTCTTCTTTTTATAATTACAGGACATTTCAGGATGAATGTAACTCATTGTCTGCTTTGGGCTTTGTTGACATAAGGGAGAAAAAAATCTTGCTTTGTTTTGTTTTTTTTTTTATTTTACATTTTGTTTTGTTTTGACAAATAAAAAATAAGTTCTTCACACCATTTTAATCACAGTCTTGTTTTTAACATAAAAAAGCTATTTAATTAGAAGAGGAATAATATGACTGTGTTTCTTTATAAATAAAGTGAAGCATTCAGGCAACACATGAGAGTTCAAATAATATCCACATACTCTGGATCCATGTATCAAGGCATACAACATGCAACGTGCATGGGATGTTTGCTATGCATCATGTAATAGATCTATGCCTAGCCTACTCCTATGTCTACTAAGAAACCTATAGGTATATCTTTTGAGGACCAGCCATGGACTTCTACACTCCAGCTTCTGATAAGTGTAAAGGCAGATGGAGATGGGAGCTGCTCCATCCCCTTTCAAATGCCAGATCCTTTGAGTGGTTGAGCAGAGAGAGCACCCCAGCTGCTCAAAAACAGTATTTCTATGTGTCAGTAAAAAAGTGTCATTTTTTTTTTATGTTAAATCCCAAAAAGCTTCCAAAGTACCCTAGTCCATAGTTTGTGCTTACAAATCATTAATGAGATTCACATTTTCTAAATAAAAGATATTACTTATTTTGCATTCACTTACTTTCAATAGTCCATTGCACTAGAGAATGCCAGAGTAACTTCTATTTAAGGGATTTCCATTTTGTTTTGGGATTTTTGTATGTTTATTTAATCCATTTAATAACATCTTAGGACACTTTTATTTTTCAGTCTATCTGAGAAAGTTACATTCAGACTGATTCTGTAGATTTCAAAGAGGAATGTAACTTGGTAAGAACTGAAAGTATCGTAATCAGAAATGCTGAATTGATATATTTTTTAATGCATATATATAAGAAAATTATCTTCACAATTTGAAATGTAGTTAAAAAACCCAATATATAAGCACACTATTGAGCATTAAGAGAAGGTAATTAATGGTTCAGATTTTATTTTATTGCATAAGTTAATAAGTAAAGCTAAAGAAAGCTGACAGAAAGTGCATTAACAGGAGATCTTTGTATATTAGAAGACCCTGTGTATGTTTTGTAGTATAGTACTAAACAGCAACTGTTAGAAAAGGACCAGAACATCAAACACTTAGCAGGACAAGTGGGTTACTTTCAAACAGGTATCACAGCTACCATTATAAGGTACTTTGCTACTTACATGTTGGCGTTGAGCAGTCTCTTGTATTGTGATACAGCCGATGAAAGTGCTTGCTACACTCTGATGAAAATGTGACTGGCCCTGTTTGAAAGTAAGAAAGAGTTAACCACAAGCTCTCAGTGTCACTGCTCTTCAGCTTCAATGAATGATGATAACACAAAGAACATTTCCTTTTTTTCTTGGCTAAAATAGCATTTAGTCTTTTACTGTAGCTTAAGCAATTATGATGCAACAAGTATGATAATGCAACTAAAATAAAAGAAAGAAACATTATTGCTAGGCATTTATGTCCACGATATGAAAAACAGGAAAATGACCACGGAAATGATGGGTTGTCTTAGCCTTGAACTTCTAGTAATTCAAAATCAGCAGTAAAATACCTCATATGGTGAAAAACAGAATGGTGCAACTACAATAGACGGTAGTCTCACGGAGATGGAATAATGCATCTGAAATGGGGATATTATTTCTAAAGTTAAATGAAAGCAACATTTTAAGCAAATGGGAGTTTCTAACTGCTGGAAAGATTAAGTATTTTCATGTACTAATGCTTCGAATTTGCACATAGATGGTTTATGAAGTTCTTAATACACAGTGTGGGTGTTGAGAAAAAAAAAGACAGCTGAATAATATCTAGGAACCTGATCTGTTAAAATAATCCTAGTAAGAAAGGGTGCAGATGTTCAGCAGGTAGGATATGTTTCAGGCAAATCCCTGTGTGTCCAGGGTGTAATGTCCTGATTCTCTCTCTGGATAAACAATGTCACCTGCTTACATTAATATTTGATAAGAAAGGTATCCCTGCTCATGGTAAGGGGACTGGAACTAGATGATCTTTGAAGTCTCTTACGACTCAAATCATTCTATGGTTCTATGAGTCTCTAAAAATATGACTCAAAAGTAACAAGTAGCCAAAGAGCCCTTCTATAATTTCCAATGGCCCCAGGAAAGTACTACTGATGACATCCAAGTTGCAAAGGACAGTAAAAATGTAATACTTGCATCATGTAACCTGCTTAGCAAGAGTTTCACTGACATCTGGGGATGAGTATTTTGTGATTTGGACAGAAAACATTGACATAAATTGGCATTAACTGAGTAAGACTAAATTTTAATCTAAATTCAGTGCAAATAGGACCCCTGAATAAGAATAGCTTATTTCAAGTAATGCTACAAAAGGATCCATAGGAAGCACACTGTGTAGTCCAACTGAGGCTGCCAGCACCAGAACAAGAGGACATGACCTCAGATTAAGCCAGGGGAGGTTTAGACTGGATGTTAGGAAGAGCTTTTTCCCAGAGAGAGTGATCCCTCATTGGAATGCTCTACCCAGGGAGGTGGTGGAGCCACCATTCCTGGAGGTGTTTAAGAAAAGACTGGTTGAGGAACTCAGTGACATTGTCTAGGTGATGGGAGGCTCGGATGGATGGAGTGTGGTGCCCATGGCTCCATGGTTGTGAGTTTGATCCCTGGGTGGGCATTTCCTTGGAAGTTGAACTAGATGATCCTTGTGGGTCCCTTCTAACTTGGAATAACCTGTGAACATGTGAACATGTGAACTTTTTTGTAAGAGGAAATAGCAAGCATTTCTGCCCAAAAATTACTTATTTCATAACCTAAAAAGTAGTTTATCAGTCTGATGAAATATAATAAGCTGATTGTCTTTGGATAAGAGAATGGCAAACTGCCATGAACTCAGAGAAGATTCCTCTCGACAATAGTGAATACACTTGAAGATCAGATATATTTTACAGTAGTACATGAATTGCATTAGATTTTTTTCAGCCACAAATATGCTTTTTAATAAACTGAAAGAGTAGTCTTTGTAAATTCGATTTGGAATATTGTTGCCAATTTTTATCTGACTGAGCAATTAGGCTCAAGAAATAGTATGCAGTTGGAAATTATCCAGCATATATAGAGACTACATTGGTTTTCATCATTAAAGAAATTCCATATCCTTTTAGATAATACGTTTTTCTAGCTTTCTTCCCTCTCATCAAAAAATAGGCAGTTAATTTTATTTGTGCCTTACAGAGCGCCGTGTCAGTTGGCTTCTCAAGTTAAATTGATAGATTGTTTTATGACTCACAATATTATGGTTTTTTCCATAATCAAGGACTTTTACATATGGTTCTTGTTTGGCTTTAAAATGCGTCTACTGTTCTTGGCATATGAGAAGGCTATGATAATTTTCTTAACCCTGAATCTGTAAAGATAGTAGACTATAACGATAATGTTGATTACAACTTCTCTCATTTTTTTTTTCACAACTTCATTAGTTTAGAATGTCCTAACTGGTGAGCTAATAAGGATTTTAATCAAACAGTTTAATTAGTGAAGTCACTAGCAGAGGATTTTGATTGGAACAGAAAAATAAAAACCAGAGATACACTGTATTTTAAGACAACATTGACCAATTACACAATCTAATAAAGCTGTGAAAAAAAAAATGTAAAACATGGCAGAAAACTGGCACTGAGGAGCTTAAGAGTATACAGTCAGCCTTCTTCCACTTCACGCCCCCCATATTGCGGCTTCACATCTTAGCGGCACAATTTTTCAGCGATTAAGGAGGCCCGTTTCAGAACTGCACATGAGCGACCTGACACACATGAATATTCAAATTAGACAGTCATGAATATTCAAATTAACCCCCACACCATGCCGCACAGACCACTAGTTTACTGCTCTGCCTGTGGTGAGCTGCGTCGGCCCCGCTCTGCCCCTTCGCTCTGTGCTGCACTGACCCCTCGTCCCTCGGCTCCACTCAGGGCCGTGCCAGCCCCTCCTGCTCCCTTCAAGCCGGCTTGGCCCCTCCTTGCTCCCCTTGGCTCCATTTCAGTCCACCCCGGCCCCTCCCCATTCCCTCAGCTCCACTATAGGCCGTGCCAGCTCCCCCCCTTCCCGTTGAGGCTGCTCCGGGCCACCAGGACAGCAGTGTGGAGGGCTCCCCACACCACTGTCCCCAGCTAAGCAGAAAAGGTTTTTTTCCTGGCATGGGGTGGCTGCAGGCACTGGGAAGTGCCAACACAAACACCAAGACACAGCATGTCAGTGCCAAAACAGTGCCGGGGGGCCAGGGGGGCTGTGTGAGGGTGCGGTGAAAATTTGCATATTAATGACCTGCCAATCAATGCAGAAGTCGGGCTTCATGGGACAGGAATAAGATCGTGGTACAGGAGACCCAAATGCATATTAAAAACAAAAGAGAGAGAGAGAAAGAGAGAGAAAAAGGTGTAGGCAGAAAATCTGAGCCAATAAATAAACCTTCAGTATTTTAGAATCATCCTGCTTCCCTTATTCCTTTCAGCTAATGTTAGTCAAAAAATTTCAGCAATTTTGATGGCAACTACTCATGCAGAAAAGGACTATTAATTTAATGAATGGCTCCAGAGACAGGCTTTAAATTATTTTTTCCCTTTCTCTTTTCTATGATTTAGTGCTTTCAAAATGTCTTCTGTAAAATTCATGGTTGTTTTTCACTGGTTTTGAGCAATGAAACTCATTCTCTTTTCAATATTTAACTTCCCCAGATTCTTACCTTGAGCTTTTCATGGTAGCTGAGGAGTTTCCAAAGTTAAAAATCAGAAGGAAATGGATTAAGTACTAACATAAACAAATCATTCTTGTCTGTCCTCCCCAGGAGAGGAATATTCAGAAATTCTGTGCTACATGGCATAGCATAGCTTGAATCCCTATGTTTTGAGGTTTTTTTCTCATGTGGACTGAATATGGGCAGGTTCATCATTCCCTATTTATTGCAAAGGTGAATGGTATGTTGGCTCTGGCACTTTTCCTATAGTTGCTGTTAGGTTGCACTTAGTCTTTGGCAGAAAAGATCTTGAAGTTGGGCTTATCCCAAACATTTGAATACACTTCCCCCTTGCAAAAGAGACAACAAATTCCTTCTTTTCTTGTTGAGGGCTGCCTGAAATTTCCAGCAAATAGGAAATGCATAATTATTTCCAATTCTCTTTTTCATGCTCTAACTGCCAACAGTTCTGTATCTTTTAGTTTTGCTAATCCAAATAACCTTGAAAATCACCAAAAAATTTACAGTGTCATACTTTGAGGCCTTCACTTTTCTGAATTACAGAGCAGTTGGAACTGGAGAATAAAGAATCAGTGCAAGCACTTTGCCATGGGCAACTCTTATTGTATATATCCATAGCTTATAATGTTTTTCCCAGTAGTTACAAAACAGAGTCCCAAAGATAAGTGCATTATACATCTCCACCTCAGCTTTTGAGTACTTAACTGTAATCATCACAAACTTTCACATTTAAAACAACAAGTTGTCTTTCTTGTTCACGTAAACTGATTTAATCTTTCCTTATTCTGTTTGTTTCCATTGTTAAAAATCACAGAATCAGGGAATATTCTGGGTTGGAAGGGACCCACAAGGATCATTGAGTCCAACTCAAATGGCAGCACTGCCTCCCTGGCGGGAATCAAACCCCCCATCTCCTACATGAGAGGTGGGGACACTCATCAATGTACACTTCATGACAGAGGCAAAAAAGCTTTCCTGATATGGTGAAAACTTACTTAGACACATAGGTCTGTTTCTGAAAGACATGTGCAGTTAAATGAGATGTTTTAAAATTAGTAAATGTGAAAATAAATATAGAAATATTTATTTTGGAAATTATTGGAAATAAATAGAATGATAAAAAAATGAACAATAGTTTTTAAATAATGCTTTAACTTTAAATAATTATAAACATATAAATAAATATTAAAATTAATATAAAAATAATGCTTTAACTTTTGATACGTATTTTAGGATAGATAATTCAATTGATTAGTCAATGCAGCTTGAGTTTTTCAAACATTTCTAGTTCTAAAATATACACATTGAACCTCAAAAATGTAAAACTTAGTGCCGAGTCTCAAAAAAACTAAAGTTGTAACCCTTGTGGCTACTTAGAATATGCATACGTAGGAAAATTAAGAGCAATTAGCTGCCTTACCTGTAAAATGTTTTATGAACTTGTCTTTTAGACTGGAATCTCTTGGAAAAATTTCTGAGGAGAGAAGAAAATAAATGCATTAATGTAGCATAGGAATTACACTAACAGCCTTGAAAGCATAATATGCCCACAGTTCTAATGTAAAGGGACCAAATAGCTGCCCAAATTAACTCTGAAATTAATTTTCATAGTTGTGGGTGGATAGAGATGCGTGGGTAGGTGGATGTGTAAACAGCATTGTGAAGTACACTAAATCCCTCCTTATCCCCAGTCCACCTCTTTGAGGTTTCAATCTTTTGTGATTCATTTTCTCATGAAAAGTGGGGGTCTGCACATGCGCAGAAAATGCTGCGAAGGTAGACCGCTCATGAATATGTAAATGAGCCTGCCTGTCGCCTGCCCCCCACAGCCTGTGGCCTGGGTGGGCGATCCTGGGGCGGCCTCCATGGGCGACGCACCACAGACAGCCCTGCCTCCGAGCTTGGCTGTCACTGCGATGCTTCGCTGTGACCACTCCGCTCTGCTCCACTCCAAGTGCTGCGAGCACTGGGGCTGGCCAAGGCTGACTAGAGCTAAACTGCCTGTTGCCCATTGCCTTGGCAATGGTAGGAAGCCAGCGCTGTGTCATGCTGGCGCCTCTTGATGGAGTACTCTGCTCACAGCGCCAGTGCCAGCTCGGTAACCCTACCTAACCGGCAGTAACCTAACCACCTAACCAGCAGTATCTCTACCTAATGAAGGCCCTGGTGTGGCTGTGGCAACTGCCACTCGTGCCTGCCCATCCCAGGAACAGTGGGGCAGCTGTGGCTGCTGTGATCCCGCCTCCCACTGTCTCCCATGAGCCATGGGGAGGGACCTTTGGTGTAGCATTGGCTGCCACAGCTCCAACTTACATCTGCGGCATCCTGGGAGTGGCTGGCCCAGGACTGCCAAAGTGTAACTCAGCCAAGCTCCCAGTGTAGGACACTTCTTGCCCCCAGGACAGCCCACAGCTTGAGCTCCCGGTGCAGGACACCTCTCCTCATCAGCGTAACCCACAGCTCAAGCTCATGCCACTTTCAGGGGCAGAATGGATGGCTGATTTCGTCCCCTAGCCCTGAGTGCCCCAAGCTCCAAACACCCCAAGCCCTGCACTCTTCAGGTTCAAACACGGTTTGTCTTTTTTGCCAATTCCCACATCATCCACCTTATTGGGTCAGGCAAATCTACAAATCTGCCTGATACAATGTGAAAATAAGCCATGAGCTCTCTACATTCCCCCCAGAGGGATGCACAGCCCCAGGGTGGGTCCTCAGTCCACCACCTCTTCATGGAGGTTCAGCAGACCCCCATGGTCAGTCAGAAGCCTGCTGCCGCTGCTGCCACTGTGGCAGGGAAAGCCTGTGACTTCCTGCGATGGCAGCACGGCCACAGGGAGCCTCTCTCACCCCCAGTTCCCTGGGACTCCCCTGCCAGGAAGGGGAAAAAAGCATTTCCTTTGCTTTCCTGAGCCAGAACAGGGCACAGAGAGGTCCCAGGAATCCCCTCCAGAGCTCCAGAGCTGAGGAGGGTGGGACAATGGGTGGGGCTTAATTGCATATTGATGAGCTCACTATTTTCAAGATTCGCAGGTTTCTTGGCTCGAACGCGGACCTGTAGACTCGTCAAACCCAGAGGCTCACTGTATTTCAGGTAATTCACAGATGAATACCAAATGCACAATCCTACAATGCACTATCAGATTTTCTGAGAATTATTTCTGCACATCTTTGGTCTGAGTGGGGTTATTAGTTTAGAAAGACTGTAAATAATATAATCATATTATCATGTTATGACAACTGCATAAGTACCTGAATAAAACATGTAAAATACTTGGATAAACACAAAGCAAATACCACTTTTTGGGTTTCAAAATAACAAGTGTCTGAAGAAGAAAGTCTCCTACAGATGAAATAGACCGTGCCTATTTTCATTGCACCGTTAGTCAAAAAAAAGTAAAAATATTTCCTCTCCTGTGAAAACTGCTGTGAATTTTGAAATACTCCGTTTCTATTTATGGCATTTTTTTCCAATATGTGCAAGACAGTGGAAGCCTCAGAACAGCCAAAGTAATCATGAAGAACAGAAACTGGAGCTAACACAAAAACCAAAGTAGCTTTTTATTTTTTTTTTTCAATGTGATGCCACTTCCGTTTTACAGCAGAAACTTTTGATGCAAGCAAATATTCTCAGAACTAGTACACCTGCCCCATGTCTCATAAATTTTCCGCTGAAAAATTACAAAAAAAATCTTGTGTAACTGCAGTTATTACTGCAGTGAGTGACTGTATATAACAGCTGCATTTTATATCAAATTCAAAAGAAATACCTTTCTTAGCAGTAATATAAGGAATATGCTCAAATCCCAGCATTAGGATGTACAGTTAAGCATATTTATTTATTAAAAATATTTTTTTTACCACTAATGTAATTTTAAGTCTTTATATTCTATTTTTCTTTCATTTTGCCATCTGAATTTATATTTGGCTCAGAAGAGAGTAAGTTGCTTTTTGTACTATAGGAAGATGTTGGTTAACTGCCAAGATAAATTCTTACCACTGGCTTCAGGTAGTTTCTCAGAGGTCACATGAGTGTATTTTTAGATGGGGATTTTAAGCTAAAATGCTCAAGTCTTACTGCAACTCACCAAAGTTAGGATACCAACTTTACTTGAGATTATTCAAAAATATCACTTTTAACTGGCTTGTTTCCTTATTGCATATGAAATTCCATCCCTTCTCCATTAAACTTAGAATTTTACTGACATGAAATGTCAGACAGTTTAAAATTACACAGTATGAAGGTTATGAAAAGGCAAATAAGGAAACAATCTGTGTGGACTTTGAATGAGATGCCTCAAGTTGTGACAAATAACTATACCTGGTGAAAGGTGGGTTAGGAACCAGCCGTTCTTACTTTGACAAAGAACATTTAGACACGGGAACTTCCGAAGTCTGTAGAGTTTGCTATGTGAATAGTAGCTGTCTCACCCCATAAAATTCTTTATTTGCCCCATAAAATTCTGTAGGAAAAGTCTGCATACAGTCAAACCCCCACTCCTTAATGCCCAGAAGGTAAAACATGAGAATGTCTTTGAGGCTCTGGCAAGGAGCTAAGCATTGCAAGCACAGAATTGCAGCTGTAACTGTGTTGAGAAGCATGAGAAGGAACACTGCAGTCTGCTTTCCCCAAGCAACCCACACTGGCCCAAGGTTCACATCAGCCCAGTTCTGCCTGTCCCAGTAGGAAAAACTAGGTCAGTCTTGTGTTGAAAAGCAGCTGAATGGTATTGCCTCCGTGCCTGCTGCTCCCCTGCTGTGGCTGCCGTCCCTCTAGGCAGCAATCAGCTTTTCAACATATGCCCGTGTTTCACCTTTCTTCAAGCGTTCATTTTCTTAATAATACAGTGCATTTGCTTGGTAAAACACAATCAGTGAGCCCCCAGCCCTGCACAAAAACAATCTAAGCTTATTTGTATAAGAATCACGGGCAGTGCAGGTTACGGGAACATTTCTGTCCGCTGCCTCTAACAGCAGAGGCAACTCCCCCTGGACTATGAATTGCCCAACGCAAGCTCAGTCATTTTCTTCTGTCTTCTAGCAGCCCAGCCAACCCCTTCTGTCTGTACACAACCATGAGGCTGAAGTCTCAAAAGGACTTAGCATTCCAATCAAACTAATGAACACTTTTTCAACAGAATATGTCTCACTAACTCCTGATCACATTACAGCCCGAAGAAGGATATCAAGTACATACATGATGCTTTTATAAGGCAGTTAAAAATCATCATGACAAAGCCCCTGAGCTAGGTTTTACTGGCTTGTAAAAAGTTCTTAGTTACTCCAGCCATATTTCATGTGTTACCTTTCATCTATTAAGACAGATAGCTTAATATCCATTCTCACAACAAATGCTCACATCCTCACAATGCAAGCAAAGTTCCTTTGATACATTAATTTCACAAAAGAAAAGCAGAAATATTAATATAAAGACAGATTGGCAAGGTATTACTAAAATCAAAACACTTCAAAGTCACAATGAGAAAAACCACAAAAGAAACAGGAATATAAAAGAATAAAGTGTTTTAAGTTGAAGTCCACATGAACAGGAAATATTGATCGGGGAGGGTTTACTCAATCCATTCTTGCCTCCAGACCATATTATACAAACTAGTAAAATGCAGCCAGTATACAGCCTATGGGATATAGTAACATTGCTTTTATTCAGCTGGGTGAATATTGACTGTAGCATTCTTGTGCCCACGTTTACAAAGTCTGCACTGCTCATCAGCTAGAGTACATCTGAGTTCAAAGGCACTGAATTGAACAGCACATTGTGCTATTAAACCTGGGCATAATCTCGGTTTATAATAATAAATTACCCTTGTTCAAGGATATATTTCTCGTTTATATTAGGATCTCTATGTGTATCCTTAGATCAATTCTCCTCTGGGGCAAAACACTGCCTATCCCACATCCCTTCCTCAGATAGCAATGGCCATGGACAACTGTAAAATGTTATTACGACAAATTTGCTGCAGGATGTTCTCTTCAAAATAGTAGGAATATTTACGGCAAAATCTACGGACAAGACAAATTTAGAGGATTTTTGAGGTTTTCTATCTCTGCTAGAGCACAGAATGGTTAAGTTTATATCACAAAGTTGGTTCTGAACTATTCATACTGTTAACGAGTTTACACTTCACAGGAGTTTTTGTGGTTTCAGGTAAGAGGTGATTGGATCTGCCTGAGTTTTATTCCATATTAGGATAAATGGGATAGTTAGTAAGGCCTGAGCTAAGTAAGAATCAGTGAGCAACAGTTGCTTCAGCTCCCCACTCTCACAGTTTGTTGTAAACTCTCCAAAGTTGATTTAAACCACTATTGTAAAGCTAATTCTCTAGAAAATTATTCTGTACACTTTTCACTAACAAGTGAAAAGCACCCAGCAGCAGACATGAATGTTTAATTTTTCACTAATTTGGGCATGATTACAAAGAAGTGGAAGACTTAATAAACCATGGCCTGATCTCAAACATATCCTCAGCTTGCGACATAAGACATAGTTGTTTCACCTGGGATGATAGTTTTTCTCTATCCTTGGTTTCTCTGTGTTTTGTGTGTACAATAGGTAAGCAGAGAAAATGTGAGTAGCAGACCCCAGGCTCTGCTTCATTGCCGAAGTCCATTAAGATTTTTATGTAAGAAAAGAAAGGTTTTCATCCAGAATCTCTTTCTGTAGAAATATTCATATGGGTAAAAATAACACAAAACAAAATAAAAAAAGGGAAAAATATCTAAAGCCATGTTTCCTCAGTTACCTAAAAGAAATAATATCAATTTTTAAAAATTAGCTTATGAAAAATTTTGTGGAAAACTTTTCCAGGTAGGTAAATATCCAATATAACATAAAACCAGAAATTACATCAATTATCACTATATCTTTGTTTGCCACCTAAATTGTATTTGTGAGAGTGACATGCAGGTGCTAAGTGGTCTTCACAACACACTTCAACAATGTTATTTAAAGCCTAACATTTTCTTCCAGGTTTAATAATTACCCATTTTCCAGAATATTCATAGGTAATATAGAATAACCACTGTTAAGGTGTACAATACTCCTTGAAATTATATGTCACATGATGGAATAACAGGTGTTTGTTTCTTGGTTTTATGTTGTTCTGCACTTTGAGAGGTTACTTAACACTTAGGTGGTTCTAATGATTATAATCTTGCAGAATTTTTTTACAATATAATACAGTGATCCTCCATATAATCATGATGCATAATTTGCAGGATCCGATTAGTCGCTGTGGGACTTGGCATGTGTGCAGAACACACAGAACCTACTGCAAACCCAGTCTGCTCATGAATAAGTAAATTCGTCCCAACTGGGAGCCACTGCAGCACGGCTGAGATGTGTTTAGTGTAAATGTGTGGGTTTGTATGGCTGGAATTGTCCTCCGCTGGGCTACAAGAGGAGGTGACGGGGCTGCCATTGTGTGTGTCTGTGTGGGAGCGGGAGGCACCTTCCCCCCCACCCCCCGCCCTGAGGTGCCCTTTGTGTGTCCACAGTCAGGCAGGTCCCAGGTGGGCAGGCGCTCACCGCCTGCTGCAGGGCCGGCACTCACCGCCCGCCCTGGCGCTCGTCCACCCGCTTGCTCCGATGCCAAACACAGCAGCTGCCTGCCTCCCTCGTCAGAGCACAGCCATGCTGAGCAGCCTCCAGGTGACTGAGACAAGCCCCGCTCTCAGGACCGTCCTCCAGACCTTACATGGGGACAGGGTGTGGCTATGGGCATGGTGTACTTGAATACTTAGTGGGTTCGCTATCTTCGTGGATTCCAAGACTCGCGTGAAGAGGGCCAGACCCAACAGTAACGGGGGATCACTGTATTTAGTCCAACGTAGAGTCAATAGTAATGATAATATATCCTTAGTATCTTACAATGGTTATATGATCTGGTTTGTTTTTTATTCCCTCAAGTAAAACCATTTTGAGTTAATGTAACTGTCTATTCTTCAGCAAGGGCAATGCTTTAGAATTATTCTTCTTTGTTTTTTGTTCTTCTTTCCTATTCATATTTTCTATTATTTTATAGTCCTTTTAAGTAAAATTATTTTAATGCAAAGCAATAAATTTTAAGAGATCTTGCATTATCAAACTAACAAGAAATTTGTCCTTTTCTAATATAGATTTATCTAAATTTTACATAATGGTCACACATACAATCTTACAAAAAACTTAATTCATATATATTTTCTTCAAAGTTATTTTATAACTATAGCGTTTAGAAAACACGTGTTTTCTAAAAGTATTTAAAGGAATTCTAATATAATCTAAAAATATTTTCTCTTTCGAATTGTAAAATGGTAGAAGAATACTGTCAGCAGTAAGATGCAGCTGACTCTACTACTATAAACCCAGATGTAATCTTCCAAAATGTTTTGACGTGAAAATAGCATGTAGGTTTTTTTAAAGATTATTTCATGAAACTGCTTACAACACAGCAGAGTTTTAAATAAAAGCAACATTTTCAAGGACAAGGAGTTCGACTACAGTGGTATACTTGGGAATCAGATGATAAAATACCCTGTGAAAAAATAGAGCATCAAGCATGTGACTGCAGATCTGACCCACGTATTCCTGCCTGAGGTAGACAGAAACATTTGGTCACCAGTATGCGCAGCTGTCAGAGAGAGTTAATCCCCATCCCTGGAAAAGGTACTTTCCACACCACAGTTACACAGCTTGTGGGAGAACAGCTCCTAACAGAATATAAGAATGGTATTACTTTTTGTCCTGCACACAACAGCCATATTAATATAGATTGAAATGTTTCTCTGGGTCCTCATTGGGTGCCTGAAACAGCAAAGAAAAACAGAGAACACACATCTGTTGAAAATGAGTGCCATTTCCTTTCGCTACTAAGGGATCACCTATTAGTTCTGGGTTCCAAAAGAACAGTCCAAATCCTTGGGATGAATTTTTGGTTATATTATAACTCAGTTCACAGACCAATATATTTCATGCCTTTCCTTTTGCAGTGTCCCATAGGGAGGCAAGAAGAAAACATCACTTTTTGCCGCAAAAAGAAAATCCTTCCATCATTAACATTCATAAATCCTTAAACATTTTTTATTATTTGTGTTAGAAATAACTGCCATATGAGAAAATATCTGCTTAAATGATGTAATTTAATTCTCTTAGACTACTCATATATGATTTCTACCACATAAACAAACTGTATTTTTTTTGTTCTTTGTTCTTCCAATTTTCTGCAATACAAAGCTTTATATTAATTTCTGATTTTCTTAGTAATTTGTTTGCTCGTACACACCCATCCACACATACATACCCCACACTTTCCCACAGTAGATTTGCAAATCATTCCTTTAGACAGGAATGAATTATGGGCATTAACGGGAAAATATCTATTTTTGTGTGCAGTATTCCGAGAAGTCACTGTGTTACTACTTCTGTAAAGTAACACACACAGTTCCCACTTACTGAATGCTTTTGTTTTGAGACATTGATGTGTACATACTGAGCATAGATGGAAAATGAGTCAATGCTCCAGACAGATGCATTCCATTCCGTGTGTAATATTGCTATTTGAAATTCAAAACTTACTAGATTTCTCTAAGTAAGTGTAATTTTTATGTTTTTTTATTTTCCATCATTGTCTGCTCTATCAGGTGAAGAATTATCTAGTATCTCCAGTATTTTCTGGGAAAGAAAAAGCCTCAAATCAACCCCCAAATCAACACAGCTTGGATTCAGAGAGATCAGTGTGTCTCCTCAAGAGAAAATCCTGAATTAATCTATAACTGCATACCACTGCCATCTACTGAATATAGAATACTCCAAATGTACTCATGCATACCTTCTTGCACTGGGAGTAGAGTTCACTAGGCTTCCCACTTACTCTGTCTTCTGGGAGCCCTTTCAGTTCCCACAATACGAAGTCTACTCTAGAGCTTAAGGGTTACAAATAAAATGTAATTAAGAATTCATAATGAACGACTTGGTCAATTTATCTTCCCAAAGAGTAGACATAAACAGTATTCTAATTTATCTGCTGTCCATAAAGTCATTGTTTGGCATTACAATTTTATTTATAGGAATATTTGGAATGCATATTGTGATATATGATTGCACCTCACTAGTAAAGTCCTAAAATGACACTTCTGCTTCCATGTCTAACAAACGCTTCCATGTTTAATTATTTGTCCAAGTTTGAAAAAGTGTTTCTAAGGATACTTTAAACTAATGACTTAACATTTACTTTCCCTGATATTCATTCCAGTAATATTTTTCAGATGTGAGCATGGCAAATAATACCCTTTTAAATGCGGGTAAATTGGTATATCTTCAAATTCTCTCTATTTTAGTTATGAGCACAATACCTAGTGTTTCATAAATAAAATTGTAAGTCTTTATTCTGTAACATTCACCAGGAACTTGACTAATGAAGTGGGATGTGGCATCAGGCAGTATAGAAGTACAATGACATAACCACAAAGAGAAAGCCTAACAGGATCTGCTTTCAATGTGGTTGATAAAGTTTACTGTCAGTCACTACTGGCAAGAGTATGATATTAAAAAATCAGTGTCACTCTTCAATGTGCTAAGGATGGGCATAAAAGGAAAAACACTAGCTTCCAAAATCCCAGTCTGGCATTTAGTCACGATTTCTATTTTCCTCTGTAGTGCCAACCATTCATTCTTATCTCAGAATGTCTACTCACCTATGTCCCATCTCTTACTGACCTCTGCAAGCTTTATCTGACTGAATGTTAGGAAGAGGTTTTTCACAGAGAGAGTGATCTCTCATTGGAATGGGCTGCCCAGGGAGGTGGTGGAGTCGCCATCCCTGGAGGTGTTTAAGAGAAGGCTCGATGAGGAGCTTAGTGACATGGTCTAGTTGGTGGGGAGTTGGACTAGATGATCCTGAGGGTCCCTTCCAACTCGGAGTAACCTGTGAACCTGTGAAACTGTGAACCTTCAAACCTCCAGTTGAGTACCAGGGAAACATATTACTAACTAGAGACACTTAATTTCAGTTGGATTTATAAACTTCATTTGAGTGGTGTGGCAGTGAACTTTAGCAACACTGTTATAAAAAGGATGGGAAATGCTGTACATATTGTAACGCAGTATAAATACAGTTATACCCCGTCCTTAGCGAGGAACAGGACAGCCCACGGGCCTCACAAAACGTCAAACTCGCAAATACGTGCAGGTCATTAATATGCACGCAGGCCACGCCCATTGCTCCACCCCCAGACAATCAGGAGCACTGGGGAGCCTCTTCGACTCCTCCCCACAGGCTCTCATAGCACACAGGAGGAAAGAGAAGCATTTCTGCGCCCTGTCTGCCATGGGGTACCCCCCACCGAGAATCCCTAGACTTCTTTTCAGCCACACTGTCGCTTCCACATCTGCCGCCGGCAGCGAAAACCGTGTGCTGCTGCTCCCCCGCCCTNTACTAACTTATAGACGGGCAAAACAAGTCTTACATTACCTAGGCACATTCTAGTTTTTTGAAAAAATTATGAACAAGGTTCCTGGATGTGTTGCCTGAATTAGCAGAGGGCTGGATTTAATATATCCAATAAATTTCAGTCAAATGATTCTAAGTGCAAAAACCAAAGAAATCACTATCNCAGACATGCAATGGCCAGCCCCACACAGATGCACACACACAAGCACTGCCCGCTCGCAGCTTGCAGGCGCTCCGCGAACACGGGCGGGCGAGCGACACTCAGTGACCTAGATTAATTAAGCGTAGGCAGGTGGAGGACTCATCCCCACCTAGCACTTCACACCACACAGGGCCCTGCTGTGACTTCTACAGTGGCCGTCCCCGTCCCACAGTCCCCGGCGAGCCACAGAAATTGTGTGCCCTCCCCGCAGGGCCAGCCCAGTCCCACTCCAGAGGGAGAGCCGGCACCGCCCCACGGCAAAGCAGAGTCACTACGCATGTGTCAGCCAGGGAACCTCACAAATACCTGAAACCGGACTGTGGGCAATTTATATCGCAAATCGCCTGGGTCGCAATGGCGAGGTCGCAATGCACCAGGGATGTACTGTAGTAACACAAAAGTCTAATGTGACCTGGACCTTTCTACAAGAGTACAGGGATATTTGTTTATCTCTACTAACTTATAGACGGGCAAAACAAGTCTTACATTACCTAGGCACATTCTAGTTTTTTTGAAAAAATTATGAACAAGGTTCCTGGATGTGTTGCCTGAATTAGCAGAGGGCTGGATTTAATATATCCAATAAATTTCAGTCAAATGATTCTAAGTGCAAAAACCAAAGAAATCACTATCGCAGTTATGTTCTATATGCTAATATATCCATTGCATATGAGCAACTAAGATGGAGGAATTTCTTCTTAAATTCCCACTAACTACTACTGGCATGAAGTACTTCTCATTAAATCACAGAATCACAGAATCAGTAAGGTTGGAAAAGACCATAGAGGTCATCAAGTCCAACCTATCACCTATTACCTAACCTAGCCCAACCTGTTACCTAACCAGTTGCCATCTTGCTGCCAACACACCATCCTACCTATAACACACTACCCTAATATCTAGGTCATGCCACCAAGTACATCATCCAACCTTTTCATAAACACCTCTAGGGACGGTGACTCAACCGCCTCCTTGGGCAGCCCATTCCACTGAGAGATCACCCTCTCTGGGAAAAAGTTCCTTCTAATGTCAAGTCTAAATCTCCCCTGATGCAGTTTAAGACTGTGTCCTCTCGTTCTATCACT
>WEKX01001613.1:161151-192688 GCA_013390025.1 Pitta sordida | reverse complement strand
TCTGTTATCCAACCAACTCCTGATCCAGTAAACTATAAACCCATCCAAACCACAAGTCTCCAGCTTCACCAGGAGTTTGTTATGCGGGACAGTGTCAAAGGCTTTATAAAAATCCAGGTACACCACATCAACAGCTCTTCCCTCATCAGCCAGGCGGGTCACCTGATCATAGAAGGAAATTAGATTGGTCAGGCAAGACCTTCCTTTCCTGAAGCCATGCTGACTAGGTCTGATCTCCTTACCCTCCTGGAGGTGCAACATCATTTTCCTTAAGATGATTTGCTCCATAATTTTGCCTGGCACCGAGGTCAGGTTAACAGGTTTATAATTTCCTGGGTCCTCCGTCCTACCCTTCTTATGGATAGGTATCACATTGGCCAACTTCCAATCTTTTGGGACCTCCCCAGTAAGCCAAGACCTCTGATAGATGATTGAGAGAGGTTTAGCGAGCTCATCTGCCAGCTCTCTCAACACTATGTAAATGATACATCTTACCTAAAAACAAGGCTATCTGGTAAACATATAATGATAAACCATGCAAAACATCTTCTTGTACCTTGAGAAGAAATATGTCTGTTTACTGTAGTGTTTTATTCCTAACTTCTCCATTCTTTGTTTACTGCAAATAATTAAATGGATCCAGCTTCTGAATTAATTCAATTTACTTACTACTACATTACAAAGGAGCACATGGCCGTCCCTGGAGGTGTTTAAGAGAAGACTGGACGAGGAGCTTAGTGACATGGTCTAGCTGGGGGGTGTTGAGCTGGATGGTCCTGTGGGTCCCTTCTGGCACAGAGTGGCCTGTGAGCCTGTGAGGGATCTAGGTTTATGTTCACCACTCTGGGGTGAGCATTGGGTCTCTGTACGGGCGTTAGCTGGGGAGTCGGACTACATGATCCTTGTGGGTCCCTTCCAACTCATAGTATTTTGTGATTCTGTGATTCTATGGGCGTAGAAATTAAATGTCTCAAACTCCTTGATGCATTTCTGGCACACAGTAAATTCTTAAGTAACATCCTACTGATTCAGCTAGTTTTTATCTATCCCCTTTTTGGATGTTTCAGGTTATAAAACACCACTTTTTAATTAAAATCCATTGAAATTTGGTGTACATCATGAGATAGATAACTTTTAAAACAGTCCATTTTTCTCAAATTTCTCTTTCTGAAGCACCAGAGTCTCAATTGTGCCGCTGTCTTAGAAGGCGTAATGTGCTCATTTGTATTCTAAATTTATATTCTAAATTTGTGCTCATTTGTATTCTAAATCTTTCTCACTGCTGCAGTTTTCTCTCCATTCATCTGTGGTACAAAATGAATGAAAGTGAAGTTTTTCATCTTTTTTAAGAAAGAAGACCTTTAGTCCTGTAATCCTTATACCTCTCTGATAGATCTCACAGGACATATTGAGAGAAGAATGCCCGGTTTCAATATCCTGTGTAATTGCAGTTAGAATTGTGGCACTCTTGCCAATACAGTCCATCTCAAGCACTATCTGTGGACAACCTGTCTCCGTTGATTCAAGTGGAGAGAGATGAAGGGACGCAAAGTCCTCTGAGACAAACTCCAGGTTTTATTATGCTTTTTCACAAAATCAAACCAGTAAGAGCAAACAAAGCAAACATACTAATTTTATTTGATTTTGCTCTTTTTCATTTTATTATGCTGCTACTTGGGAAGGAGAAAATAATTTTTTCTTTTATAGCTCATCTTTCTGACTTGAGCTCAAAGCACCATCTTTGAGACAGCACAGCTGCTCATGTTGTCTCAGTTTCCCATTCTCTAAGATCCACACCATCATACAGTACAAAAGTGAAAGCACCTGTGACCTTTCAAGGGAGGATACTGGAAAAGATGTCCAGATGTAAGAGAACAAAAGTAGGAGAAAGAGGCATAGAACGGTTTGGTGTTAATCTTGTATCTCTTGGAGTACCTATAAAGGATAGAAGACACAGAAGAAGAATACCTATTTATCATTCCTACCTTTACCCATACCCAGGCCAAGTCTTCAGAAACTATGGAGGGAAACTATTTTCAGCTAAGACCCTCCAGTAGTCTTAGCAGCAAAAAAAAGTTGACTTGCAGTCAGGGGAGGATGGAAAAGATCTGTTCACATCCATGGGAAGGACCCAGACAGACACTGCCCCCACTTTTTCCTGCCCATGCCCCACTCTTGCCTAGCCATTGCACTGCACCATCTCCCCTTCCTTGTACTGTTCTTGGCCTCCTCTCCTTGTCTGGTCTCTGCTGAGCTGCAAGTGGGAACAGAGAGTGACAGGAACAGTTAGTAATCGTTGCTATGAAGATAACTAACGGCATGAACAGTAATTCCAGGGAGGCCTTCCCACCTCAGCAGAGGAATGACTATTTACGGCCTGAAAGGGGTTGCTAGCCTCCAGTTCAGCCTCCTCTTAAGGACAACAGATTACTCCTACAGTTGGCTTTTCCAAGCCTGGGCACTAAACTTTGGCACGAACATAATCTGAGGCTGAAGTGAGGTAACCTACTTGAGCTACAGAAGAAACATTTAATCATATCTGAAGTGCTAGGATAGGTGGACAGGAGATGGGGAGGATAGTTTTTCCTACTCTGAATTATTCAGGTTTTTCAACATTGTGAATATTACATTCCTTCTCTTCCCCTCAAACTTTGATTTCTTTCTTTGCTTAATTCACCATTCGTGAAGTGAGTAGAATTGCTCACTAAGTGCTTAGACACTGTATTTTCAGAAAAAGAAGTCACACCTCATTGCTGGTTAAAAGGCTTCTGTAATGGAATTATCATCATGAACTTGGAAAATCTGAGCTCTAGCTGCAGTATGAATGCAGAAATTAGCACTTAAAAACTGGCCTATTTAAATCAGAATATTTGTCACAGTATCTTCTGAGTATGTCCAGAAAAATGATACTAAATAATTTCTCTATGCTCTGTTCTTCTACAATGTCATCAATTACATGCTACAACAAGTCATTCATCATCCAGCCAGAATGTGTAAACATATATGTCAGTCTGTATATTGGCTATAGATATTTCCAAACACCTTTCTTTCTATCCCCTGTCTACCAATATTTCACCTTGTCACTAGAACTATGTGAAGGATCTTATCCAGTAATGGAAATGTACTTCAGTTGCACATATGAAGCCTTCTCCCAAAAACATCCCCTTCCTCCCACATTTAAGATAAGGTAATTTAATTTTGGTTATAACTAAAAATTCCCTTCAAGTTTTCATGTGTCACTATCCTTCTCCTGACAGTTTCCTCTGTCCTGTAAAGCCTTCATTAAATAGGTTGGGGGGTTTTGTGGGTCATTGTTATTTAAAATGAGAATTTTAAAATACAGGAAGTATGCAATAGTGTGATGAAAAAAAAAATGTTACGAATGTTATGAATGTAATGAAGATCCACTTTAGCATAGTGGTGAGTGTCCCATCCTGTCACGCTGGAGACCAGGGTTTGATTCCCCACTGGGGAGGCAGTGGTATTGTTTAAGAGTTGGACTCTATGATTCTTGTAGGTCCCTTCCAACTCCGAATATTCTGCAATATGCTGCTCAAAATGAATATTTATGTGATATAACAAAAAGTGTTGTCTCTATTCATAAGGGTAAAAAACATCTCTTATATATTCATTACAAGAAAAAAATCTCCATTAAATTATAAATGTTTCAGAATTTCAGCTTTCCAAGGGGGTATTTATAAGCTAATTTCTCTAAGTTGAGGCACAGGTCTATTCTGAGACTGTCAAAGCTGTAATGCAAGACTATAATATAGGGAGGAAAATACCTGTATGTCTTGATGTATCTCTTTGAAACTGGCAACTGCAAGAAACCACTGACAGAACCTGGAGTTCCAATTTCCATGGTTAGTCACAGAAGCCATTTTTAATGTCACATTTTACAATAAAAACTAAGAGCAACTAAGGAAATGGATTCTATTTAGATTCTTAGCATTAATAAACATTAATAAACTACATTAATAAACTGCAAAGCAGTTGTGCACTAGCAGCTCCCTGATTTCTGACTGGTACAAAGAGTTATTCTAAGAATTGGTGTACTCACAACATATTTTTGTGGGCCAAAAAAAAATGGAGGGAGAACACGCTCTGATTCTCTTCTTGATTTTCAATGGGAGCAAAAACAGGTCCTCAATCTGTGTGTAACTCACATGATCTACTTAGCTAAACAATTAAGTCACAGCTCCAACATCTGATATTTATTTTAAGTTCTTTGAGCCAGATTCTCTTCTCTGAGCCAACTCTTTTTTCTATTCTGGTGGCACAAAGGCTATAACAACTGTGGATTTTCCCAGCTGGAGATTCTCCCAGCATGAAAAAGTCTTTACCTGTCTGGCAAAACCAGCTTTCATATGATTTCCTCCACCATTGCACCCTCTGAATCTTCACCATCTTCTTATGCAAAAGAGCAAGAGGCCTAGCTACAGCCCTCATTACCATGTTTCAAATATTCTTAGCTTTCATACTTGTGTCTCCCAATTAAAGCTATCGGGTTAATTTTAAATAATCCTTAGGCTATTGCAATTCAAGTGAAAATATAATATGCCTTGATTCTCCTGTGGTATTTCAGAAAACATACAACTGAAGATCTGTCCAAGGTGTGTTACCAATGACACATCTCAGAGGCTCTGAACCCTTGCCCTCCGTGTCACTCCTATCTGTGCAGGCCGTGCTCAAAAATTTAATCATAGTGCAAGGTCACCACTAAAAGAAAGACACTCAATCCAAGCATGTCAACTTTTTAAATCCCTGTCTCCAACCCCGAGAGACCTGAGGTTGTGTGAAAGGGCAGCCTGAAGACAGGTTCAACTGCAAAATTCCACACAGTCAGAATAGNTTGAGATGGGCTCATAATGAAGTAGCAAATTAGCACTTAAAGTACTGCACGCTGTGCTGCGACTCCCAGATAACAGAGAATGGAAGAACTGTGTCCCTGGGTCAAGATCTCACTTGGGAAAGGGTCATGAAAGACTTTTCCTCTCATGAGAGAGAGAGAGAGAACTTTATGGAAGGGCAGAGAGATGGTTCTTACCCCAAATCTTGTCAGAAATACCAACTTGCCTGGCTTATCCCCTACCCTGTTCCCACTTTTTCTCCTGGTCGAAAAAGGGAATGTTACATCTGTTGTAAGAGAAGGAGGGGTGGGGGGAAAGAGGTTGCCTTTAAAATGATGCTTCTCACATTAAGCTCTGATCTTGTTAGTTAATAAATAAATCCTTTATATTCTTCACTTGTAGTTTGCCTTGCTTTACCTATAACAAGTTATTTTTGCATTTTTTTTCCTCCAGGAGAGGTTGTGGGTGAATATCTGGCATCCAGCCAGGCTCAAATCATGACAAGGATTTGTCAGCTATTACCTGGGTGGGGAACTGTATGGTTAATGGCTGGTCCTTCTACATTATTGTAGGTGAAATACACAACAAAAAGATCTTTAAGTAAGACTAGATTAAAGGAGAAGAAAAAAAGCACGATGTAGTTCAACACTGCTCATATCTGAGTTCACTTTAAGCAATGTCCCACTGTGGAAATTATCTGCTGGGAAATGTGAATGCTCACATAGCAAGTGCCTTGTATGTATGTTGTGGGAAGATATGTAACAAAGACAAGCCACTGTGAATGCAGCACCAATCACTCAGATTTCATCTTTGAACGTGTACACATTGTCAAGGAATTACTCAAGGATTTCACTCCAGTCTTGAGATGCACTCACATCCTAATCCCTTAGACCTTTGCTCCTCTTTAATTAACTAAATCTGAAGCTCTCCAGAAGTATATGCTGGTACATAACATAACTCTTATCCAGTGGTACANCTCAACATCCTTCTTAAACTGGGGAGACCAGAACTGCACACAGTACTCAAGATGTGGTCTGACCAGCGCCGAGTACAGGGGAAGGACAACCTCCCTGGTCCGACTGACCACACTGTTCCTAATGCAGGCCAGGATGCCATTGGCCTTCTTAGCCACCTGAGCACACTGTGGCTGCTTTAGCCACAATATACTTTTACCCCACTTCTGGGGAGAATTCTAGGTGTGAGTTCCAACACCCACTAAGTAGCTACCTACCGCATGTCTTCCAGGCATGCGCTGGAATATAATGGTCCAACAAAGAAGGCTCACAGCTTCACGTATCAAGATTGTTGGCCAAGGAAATGAGTCAGTGTGGGAGGTAAACAACATCAAAAGAGCAACATTCAGAATACAGCAGCCCCTTCTGATTCAATGCTTTCTAATCAGCCACTTTCCAATAATTCATTAAGACTTGAACAGAGAGATTGAAACATTAGCTTCTCCTAGGGCTTCAGCCAACCATAATGAAATTATAACAGGATATATTTACAAGGTTGAATATCTTGAACTCAGCTATAATTATGTTTATTAGTAATTCTTCAATAGCTGCTCAGAAAGCATATTTGTATTAGTTAATCCTTGCCTGTGGAGACCTTTATATTTGCTTGGCAGAAGAACATTAAGAAACATGGATTTCTTATTTTTTTCCACCTCTGTAAATCCATGTTTCCATCAGAAAATGCTGTGGGACCGAGAAATAAGCTAAATGTAGTGTATGTGACTACTTTTCTGCTGTTATTATTATTATAGATCACTCTAGAAAAGAGTTAGAACTATAGTGGATGAAGATCTAGATTACCATATTCTGTCAAGTTTTCATTTGAAATGTAAAAAATTATTTAACAACCATATACTCTGAGATTCTGGAACAGCATTACACACATACAGATTAGCACTATGTGCATAATTTAAAAGCATCTTTGTTTTCTTTTCTCCTCTGTTAGAAATATAAACATGAAAAACACTGAAATACATATTTATTTTGAAAATTAAATGAAATAATACCTCAAAACATTTACAGAGGTGATATATGAGTTTATGCAAAAAAGCTCTCTTTTTTAATAAGAGAATCTAATAAACAGAAGAGCATATCTCTCAAACAATACAAATGAGAAAATGCAGGGTATTATGAAACCCTTACTATTTTGAATACTAAGACATAAACATGTACTTCCCCCTTTCCAAGAGGAAAAATGTATTACAATACTAATTGTTCATTAAGCCTACAATGAGACACATAGATAAGATTGGTCAAACTATTCAAGACATTATTTACAGAAGCTATCTTTTCCTATTCTTTTTTTTTCCTGTATCAGACAATAATTTTCCTTAATTCATCCATCAGCTACTAAAGTATCAAGTGAGTTGTTTCAGATTAATCCCGAGACTCCAAATTATGCCTGGAAAGTTTTATTGGAGGGCTCCTTACTGAAGGCAGAACCACTTTTAGAATAAGATACAGAGTCTACACATTGATAAATATGAAAAGGAAATTCATATCTTGCAATTCTGCAGGACTCTATGCAAAGCACTCTGTTTTAGTTATCATGGCCACTAATAAATGTAGATTCTGGAGTATTTGCATAAATCAAACACAAGAACAGCTGCAATACATCAAAAGCAATATATGAACTAGTTGAATCAACTGAATGAAAGCTGATGATGTGCTTAACTGCATACAAGCCAAACTCAGCAGTGACAAACATAGGCAAATTCTATTGGTGTGAAAGGAAACAGAATTGAGTTTGCCAGAGCTTAGTTAAATCTTGCTCTTTTTTTGAAATATTAGTAGGCTCCAGGTTGATTGCTGTGCAAATGGTAATATACCTTACATTTCCTGTGCCTATTTTTGAAATATTTTGTTTTCTTCCTGAATTAGAACAGATACAGAACTATCACAATAATTCATGGTTTCTCCATTACAAGACCTCTGTTCTAAACCACTATTTTAAAGACATTCTCAGCAATTGTATTCCAGGTTTATACTCAGGTTGAAGTCATTTTTTCCAATTTTTAGCTAGTTATGTAAGGAGAAGGCTCACAAACTATATAACTAGGATCAAAATATTTTATGTGTCACATATAAATACATCAAATGTAGTGAGCTACTTAGACACATTAATACTGGAGGTTTTATCTTAAAGAATAATAAGCAGCTGTGCAATACATGCAAACATACATTTCAATGGATCAACAGGCAGTGAGCAGAAAGAGATGACCTTAAATAAAAAAACAGAAAACACTTTTCCTGGGACTGAACACGTTTAACATTTCTCTGACTTTCTAATACCACTGTCACTGTTATAATGTTCTGAGATAAAATGTAACTGCAGAGAAAGTGTTACTCTTAATATTCCAGAGGTTTTCTATTTATTTAAATATAACACTTATTTTGTTTGTAATACTTAATATCTAGATCTTCTTTTTTCACTCCTTACTCTGACAGGAAAGGAATAGCCTTCCCATCTGAAAGAAAAGAAGGAGAAGCAGAGCTTCTCTGAAGGTGCTGCTCAGTTTTGGGTCACTGGACTTCTGTATGAATGTGTAGTTTGGGACTGTTTCAAGGATCTTGAAAGCCCTGACTGCAGCTTAGATATGAGATGCTCTTTATTCCCATTCAGTTGAATCACTTCTATACACATGGAGAGACTCCTCCATAGTCCATCGTGTGGGTCATGTAGAGTCACACTGTTCATGAGAAGCACATATTAGTGTAAATTCACTGTACCTGTGCAGGTCTTATCCACATGAATTATTTGTTTTGCACTAATTCCTTTTCTGGAAGTCTGAAAATTGCCTCATATATGGAAAAGCAACCTGTTACTGAATAAACGGGGAAATCTGTATATGTTAACTTTACTTGCACACTTGGCATTTGACCATTAAATAATGGGAAGTACAAATTGTGGTTTCTTGTTAAATTAGTACTGACCAGCAGATCTATTAAAACTTTAGGCCCACAGAATCAAATGCAAGCAATTAGCCTGCTTTAGATTTTCTTCTGACCTAGATTTACCTGGAGACCACAAGAAATCCCCACATTAGTATATTTGGGCCATAAATCTTTGTCTACTCTGTAGAAGACAAGTTTGAAAATCTTTGTCCTTCATTTCCTAAACTGAAATTTCAGTGACAGCAGAGAAGTCTCTCACATGTTAGGTATTCTATGTCATTAACAGATAAAGAAGTAATTACTCCATCACGATTAGAGTATCATGATCACAGCTATCTCCTTAGTTATTTTAATCCAATAGGATTTAAGGGGTTTACTAAGCCAGTGCACATATCTAGTACCACCATACATACTGACAAGGATGCATTTCCTAACACTTCATTTCACAGGTTCCTTCTGCTGAAACACATCATAAACGGAAAAGGTTAAGGAATAAAAAGATATTTGACTGTTTTCCAGTAGGGTTTTATTCTGCTTTTTACCTTTATTTTACAGGATCAAGTAAGAAGGAGAACATAATTAATTAGATTTGTACTATGTCACTCTGGAAGCCGTCAAAAACATGCAAGGAACATGACAATAATTGTTTTGTTGATGCAAATTTCCATGCTTTTCTTTAAGCCAAAGACACAGATTTCAAATCATATGGTAAGATAATGTGTACTAAAATGCAATCTAAGCAATTTACTTGAATTGATGAAGAAATACTAAATAGACTTAAAGCAAAACAAAAAATATTAAATATTCTTAGTATGTAAAGTTGTGCATTGCCCATGAGTGGTTTCTGTATGACCATATACATTTGAACAGGATGTTTAAAAACAAAGTACTTGGATCAAAAGGTAGCCACAGTTTGTAACTCCAAACAATATTTTTCACTGGTGTTAAAGCCTGCATTAAACAAACACATTTTCAAGTACTGTTTTAGTAAAATCAGTGGACCACCACACATCAATGACTTTTTGTGCAACAAACATAATAAAACATAGGATAATATAAAAATGGCCACTAATTAATCAAATGCATGGATCCTTAATGTGTAAAATCTTGTTTATAACCTAGAGATAAGGAACTGTGTCCTCAGTATGTAACCAATAGTCAATCAATTCCCTCATTGGAGCAACTGTTTTCCCATTGACCAACATTAAAAACCCATAAAACACAAATAAATAGCCTATAGGACTTCCACAACAGTAATAACCTCTAATTCACAAGTGACAAAATGAAGCATTCATCCTTGAATAGAAAAGCCTAATCATCAGCTGAGGCTGTCATGGGAGATACGATGCACCTTCTCACGCAAAATGCTTTCCATTATGTGTCTTCACATGAGTTCTGGTAATTTTGTTAGTTTCATTTTAACATATTTGCATCACCAAAGTTAAGTTTCAAATGTGGGTTCATAGGTAAGGACTATATGTAATTGCTTAGGTGTCAAAACAAAAACAAAAAATGTCCCAGGAGCACATGTTTTTCCAGCAAAGAACACATATCTCATCCCATGTAACACTGTTAATGTGTGCATACATTCAGAAACCACTATAATCTTTTCTGGTAGTCTGCTTTAATATTCCCCCTCATCATCAAAACCAGATATAATCAACAAATCATTCAAAAATTATTTTCAGTAAAATGTAAGCTGAATGCGTGTACTGAAGAAGAAGATATTTACCATGGCCATTAAAGTGCACTTATTTGATATGTTTTAAAACAACTCTTACAAATTATTAACATAAAATATGGTCACATTTAAGTAATTTTTTTTTTTTACTTTATTGCAAAGTACTAGATAATCACCACTGAAAATTTTAGTTCTCTAGGAACAGAGAAGTGTTATCAAGGAGAATATTTTCCCCCTTCCACAAATTACTTTCATGCCATATGGAGAAATCTTCAAGAATAAAATTATCTCAATGTGGATAGTGGTACTAGATGTACTTCAGATATGGAACCACTCTCCCCTTTCTCTTTGCAGCCTTCTAGTGTCTGTTTGTATAGATGATGCATTTTCCTTGAGTCTCTTATTGATTATTATGTTTTGTGTATAGCTTTGCACAGTGACTATATTATGCAATTATTTTTATGCTATGTTAAGGCCTTGGGATACTATATCCTACCTTTATGAGGAACCTTCGTATCTTTCAAATCATAGGTGGTCTGAAATACCACATTCTTATCACTCAAATTGCCCTCAAACCCTGTTAATCATGTATGTATATATAGCTACATTTTTCATCTTTTTAAAAGTTTCTCCCTATATACATACATATTTAAAAATCAACATCTCCAGACAAGAAGCAGTGTACTTTCGAGGCTAAAAGCCACCTAACAAACAATTTGTATTACAAAGCCTTACACCTGTGCATTACCATTCTTGCACCTCTCAGAGGCCAGAACTGTACACATTAGTAATGGTGTCTCTTGCTGTGCTGAGTATAATCTTTATAAGTATATGAAATAAGACTAAAACAAAACCCAGAAGATCCCCTCATATTGAATAAAGAAATAGCTCAGCAAAAAATGTTTTCCATACGTTGACATCCTGTCTTGCACCTGGAATGGCACACTGGCCTCTGGAATGTTTGCTGCTTAGCATAGTGTGGTTCCACAAAGCTTCTCCCCTCTTGTGTCAGGACAGCAAATCAGATCAATACTTTCTGGTATCAAGCACCCTTCATGGTGACTACAAGGACTGAGAGCAAAGCCCCTCAGAGAGCCAGTGTCATCATTTCATTTGAAGGATGACTCTGATGGCCTTCATTATATTTTAAACCTCCAGACAAGTAACAGCTGTGTTTTGTCTTTGCTCATCAACTCATCATCTCTAAGGGTTGGCCCATGAGCCTGACAATCTCCACTGTGATATGGAAGACTTCTGACTTATATCACAGATGCCTTTTTTCAGTGGCCCGGCTCCACTAGCTGGCAGTTATGTTTGTCAAACACAGAGTACTGCTATTAAAAGGCATAAAGCTCAATACAGCTGAAAACCCAAGCAGTCCAGGAAAGAAATGTAGCAACAGTGTGACAGGTCATAGAGGCATCATAACTATGATGACAGATCCAAGCACAGGTGTCGAATTGAAGGCTGAAGGATTATAAAATCTCTGCAGCATTTGACTCAAATAAATTAGAAATTAAGAAAGTCAACATGCAAACTAGAGGCACTGATATGACAGATATCTTGCAGGCTGGGAAACTAGTACAAAGGTAACACTTTCTGGAAGGAAATGCAGGTGAAAAAGAACAGCTGCCCCAAATGAAAGGCAACAATGTCAAGGCTCGTTCTATTAAAAACTGCAAAAATTATGCAAAAAGCAAAATTTTCTTATGAATACAAATACAGTTACAAATATGCCATTGACAGAATCAAACTTATAGCTGTGTTGAACTATATATTTATTACAGGAAGCAGTAAGAAATGGGTCAGTAAAGGTGGACAGTATCAATTTATTTAGGAGAAATTATCAAGGAAAATTTGAGGATGGCTTTGAGATCAAAGTACTATCAAGATATTTAATAAAAAGTAATTCTTTCTCCTCACCCAAATAAAAAAATATGTAACAAAAAGTCTGTCTTGCTCACGTATATATTTTGGGTAGAGCAGACACTTAATCTTGATACAAGCAGAGATAATAGTTATTTCCACTGAAATCTGGCGAATCGCCTGGTTGATGAAAAAAAGGCTGTGGATGTTGTATACTTGGATCTTAGCAAAGCCTTTGACACGGTTTCACATAATAAGCTTCAGGAGAAACTCGTAGAGAATGGACTGGACAGAAACATTCTAATTGGGTTAGGAATTGGTTGGATGAACCAGCTCAGAGAATGTTGGTGAATGGTGCCACATCCAGCTGGCAGCCAGTCACTAGTGGAGTCCCACAGGGGTCAGTGTTAGGCCCGGCACTGTTCAACATCTTTATTGACCATATGGACAAGGGAATTGAGTCCATCATCAGCAAGTTTGCAGATGATACCAAGCTGGGGGCAAATGTTGAACTGCCGGAGGGTAGGAGGGCCCTTCAGAGGGGCCTTGACAGGCTAGAGAGATGGGCAGACTCCAACAGTATGAAATTTAACAAGACTAAGTGTTGGGTTCTTCACTTTGGACATAATAACCTAATGCATCGATATCAGCTGGAGGATGAGTGGATGGACNAGGAGGTTTTTCACAGAGAGAGTGATCTCTCAGTGGAATTGTCTGCCCAGGGAGGTGGTGGAGTTGCCACCGCTGGAGGTATTTAAGAGAAGACTGGATGAGGAGCTCAGTGACATGGTCTAGATGGTGGGAGGCTTGGATGGATGGAGCGTGGTGCCCATGATTCCACGCTTGTGTGTCTGATACCTGGGTGGGCATTCACTTGGGAGTTGGACTGGATGATTCTGTGGGTCCCTTCCAACTCAGAATCACCTGTGAACCTGTGAACTCATTAGGACTGTTTGTATTTCTGCCTCATGATGTGGTGAGATCTTCACAACCCCTCTGATCCTGCCTCAGTAATTACTGGCCTGGGAAGCATATTGCCCTATGGCATGTTCACTGCTTCCTGTACCCAACCCAGCTGTACTCTCTCAAAGAAACTACCATATAGACGTTATGCTGAGAGGAGTAATATTTGACAATTCATTTCGTTGTTAACCATGACATCTCGTATATGCAAATTTAGAATTTATTTGTGCCATGTCCTTCTCAATAAAATTAAAGAAAAACAAGCCCCTAAACCATTTAGAGTATGGATTATATTAAAATTCCAAAGGCAGAATACATTTGCCAGGTTCTGTTCCAGAAAACCCTGTACACTAACTTCACTGTAAAAATAATTTATTCAAAAACTTGATTTGTAGAATCAGTAGTGATTACTACAATTCAACAGAATTTTTTTGGATTTTTTAAAGCAACAGTTATTCTTTTAAATCAACTTCATCCACTATTTTTTCTAATTTCTGAAGTAATGTCTGTTTTGGTAAAATGTGATTTTGGAG
Source organism: Pitta sordida (assembly GCA_013390025.1). Taxonomy (NCBI): domain Eukaryota; kingdom Metazoa; phylum Chordata; class Aves; order Passeriformes; family Pittidae; genus Pitta; species Pitta sordida. The sequence continues at coordinate 178,887 of WEKX01001613.1, read as the reverse complement.
AAAATAGTTTTTATTAGCTCTTATTTTCTTTTAAGTCTCTTGAATGCCCAGCAGTTCCTAGTATGTTAAAATAAAAAAAAAAATATCTATTTTATTACTAGGAATAGTAATTGGGCAAGACATAAGTATTACAACAAATTCTGTGTTACATCATGCCATAAATTTTAATTTCCTAGAGACAGAGTTTATGACCCCTGGTGGTCTCCTTATTTTATTCCAGATCTGTAATTACATTCACTGAAGTAGTTTAGTATTAGGCTTCCACTACAGTTACAGGAGATTTTTTTAAGAGAGCAAAAAGAATAAAATATTTCTTATGCCTTACATAAGGATACATGGTTTTGATTCAAATATAAACTAAAATAAACCTCAAATATATCTTTCAAATCTAATTCATTATAAATGGTTAAACTTGCACTGTGTCATGGAACAACTTACAGTTTTCTGAGGCTGATGTGTCGGAAATTTTAGCATAAAACTGAACTGAGGCTAATTTGAACATACTGGTAAATTGAGAGCGATATTTATCTTCATTCCCTCATGCTTGAAGATTAACTACTCAAAATGTTTTAAAATGAATGCTTTAAAATATGCTTGTCTCCCAGCCCTAAAACTCTTGTAAGTTTAGATAGCTCTTTTCTCAGCTGTGGTGGGGAATATGTAAGGAAAGAACTGTTAATGCAGACTTTTTTTATTTCTCAAGATTTCTTAATAACACGGGAGCTATTCTAGTTCTTCAGAAAGTGTTTGGACAAAGGTAACAAAGAAAATCTGAGAAGAATGACAAACTATTCTAGTTCCCCTGACGTGACATCCAAAAATAACCTGATACTGAATCTTCTTTTTGTGAAAATGTGCATTTTCTTCATAAAAAAACCTGACCACAGTTATGCATCAGAAGCAGAAGATAGTTAAAAATAAGACTGCCCATTGAGGATCTTTCATCACTAAGCTTAAAAACTTTATGAGACATTTCTTAGTGCAAAAAAAACCCCAAAATTTAAAAAAATCACACTCAAGGATAGAAACCTCATGGAAATCAGGCAAGTGAAGAAAATTTAATACCACTACATATATTCATTCAAAGGAACCACTTGTACTTTTAGTGTCATCCCACCAGAAATCCTAGCTAAATATGAAGATCATTTTTTAGTTAGTTGGAATTTCTTCTAACTGTACTCTTCAGAGTAAGTGCTCACCCTCATTAATCCAGCCATCAAGAAAAACAGGGACAGATCTGTGTGAGTCAAGACTTTTTAACACATAGGGATATAAGAGATAAGAAGTTAGAACAGCTAAAGTGATGGTAAAAATGGTATCTTTATTTCATATGTGGCTGTCCTTCTGGGTCCCACAAGAACCATGGCATAATTTTTTTTTATGGTTAAGAACCACACCACATGGAATATACCTCTAATTATTAAGGAGGAAGAAAGACCTAAAAAGTAATTTCCAGGTAGGTCACAGCAGCTCACTGCCCTAGCACTCAGGGTAGGTTTGACTGTCCATCCTCTTTCAGTTGTGCCCCTTTGCCCTACAGCAAAACCACAGGAAGTAGAGCACGACTGTTATTCCCTGAACCACCTGCAAGCCACACCCAGATGGGGCTTCAGAGACCAAACACACTTGCTTTCATATGAAATACGAAATATTTATGTATCTATAAATGAGTGGTGCATTTATCTGGCAGTTAGTGTTTCACTCTCCTTTTTCCTTCATCGTTGAAGACACCCTGTGGTGCTGTGCTTTTCCACTATCACCTGAGCTAAATCTAAGGATGAAATCCCATCCCCTCTCAAACTTCAACACAGGTCACGTGCTCTAGCCACTTGAATTGTGCTGCTTCTAGAATTCACCCAGTGGCACTCTAGGCCAGGTCTCTCACTAGTATACAAATAGTTAATCCAGGTCCCAAAAAAAAATAAAAGAAAGGGAGGTGTGAGGCATAGCTCAGTGAGCTGAGTTAGCTCATCTTGTGGCTAGATTAATACTGGAGTCCTTAGAGCGAGGGAATGAGAGAAGAGGACAAAGCACATTTCAGTCCTGCTGTTCAACTCCCTGATACATAATATGGATTAGCATCCTCAGAAACTGGGGAGGGGGGAAGAAAACACACAGAAATTATTCATCTTACTTTTTCTAAGAGTTGGACTCGATGATCCTTGTGGGTGCCTTCCAACTCAGAATATTGTGATTCTGTGATTCTGTTCTGTATACAGCACAGTTCCAGATGTTTTTTGTTTCAAACAAAATAAGTAGTTGAGCTGCTCAACTGTCTTTTAAATCAGACACTTGGGATTGATTTTTAGCAACTACAGATAATCCAAATATATAACTCCAGTTTTAAATGCTTGGCTGAGTACTCAATTGAATTCAACAACTTTTCTGACTCAGGGGAAGACAAGCCATTCTTTTCAGCTGCTGATCAGGTACTATTAGCTGGAGTAAAAATCTGTCATTACAGTGTTGATGACAGAAGTTATAAGAGAAAAAATAATGACTTGTAAGAAAAGCCTGGTCACAGTTCGCTATCCCAAAACACAAGCACACACTGTCACGACAGGTACTAATTTTTATCCTTGCTGTTTGTTACAAAAAATGAAATTAATACAAACATGTGACTATTATTTTAACTCTAGATCTGTCCTTTCTGCGCTAGAGTCAAAACTGCCTTTGTGGCTGCCCATACGACACTGCACCTATACCAGAGACAATTGGAGAATTTCTCTGAGGATGTCCAGCTGTTCTTTTTGTATTACGATGTAGTAACATAGTTACTAAAGTTACTATTGTTACTATTATTACTAAAAGTAACAATAAATAGAAAATAAAATCTTCCTATGTCTAGTATTGATGGATTCAAGAAAATTTCCTTTCAAAACTATAGAAATTTTATTAAATATTTACACTTTCTATAGTTAAATAGAATTATTTAGCTAGGTGCAAATGTTTCAAATATCATTGTCCAAACCAAATTTTTTCCTCAAGCCATCTGATACTAGTAGTTCTTGCAATAATTGTGGCAAAGTACGGATCTGAGAGCAATTCTCATGTTCATACTTTTCTGTCTTTCATTCTCTTGAAAAGAAGACACTGATAAGCCTTCAGGTATTCTGCTTTAAAAAGACCGCTTTACATTTTTTTTCCAGAATCAAGTTTTTGCCCACAGCACAGTGAGGGTCGTTGTTGTTTTTTTTTCCACACAGTAAGCGAACACCAGTCATATTGATAACCAACATCACATATTCCAGTCAGCACATATATCTGTGATAGTCTGGTTTGGGACAGTTTTCCGTAACTATCAGAGACCTAATGGTCTGAAAAAGCAGGAATATCCAGAAATTCACTGGGACACTACAACCCTTTACTGATGGTACTGCTAGGTACCTGGGGCAGATCACATTGAGAAGTTTCCAAGGCCAGAGCGCTGATTACTTTTTAACTGATAAAATTACTTTTTAAACTGATAAAGTGGGTTTTAGTCCCATTTCCATAGAATGTGCAGCAATGTCGCTGTGCTAGTGTTTGCTCTACCAACCTATTAACTTTTGAACTTGTCACCCAACTTCGAGCTCTCCCAAAACGGGGTTCGATTTCCTTTGAAACAGACTACTGAACAGAAAAGAGCAAGTCTATCAGCGAGACTTGGGGAGGGCTGCAGATTAACTTCACCCATTACCAGTCATCATCCACAGGGACGCTCTCCAGGGGCACACATCCCTAAGAAAAACGAACCATCCTCGGATTCCCTCAGGTTGGTTTCTCTCCTGTGGGGTCTCTGGCAGGCAACAACACGCTAGTGGGTTGCAGTCAAGGACAGCCACTATAATCTCCCTGTTGCTGAACTGCACCATCCTGAACCACACAAACCCCTCAGGTAGCTCCACTCAAGTAGCAAAAGTTTTTGTATGGCTGTACTTCAAACCTAACTGCAGCGATCTTTTGGTCAAGGACAATCTGAGTATCATCAAGCAGTTGTGCTTGGCCCTGAACTCTCCCTGCTCTCACAGCCAGGTCTGGTCTGTGCCACCTCTGAAGTTGGCTCTCTGCCCCAGTTTGAGCATCCTCCGAAAGGTGAAACAAGCCCCCATGCCCAATACAGCCTGGATCCTCCACACCTGCCCTGCAAACTAGGGAAATGCATCACAGAGGGACCAGTAAAGTTGACAGAGAAGTGTCAAGGAATAAGTCCAGACAGCTGTCTCTCAGATTAGTCATTTTTCCTCTTTGTGTAAATCAGAGGAACAGTCCAAAATTTGGGGAGAAACATGGCTCCCCCAGTGCTGTGCTGCAGTGTAGAGAAGTTGGAAGGGGCTGTTGACCAACACTGGCCGCAGCTGACCCCGCGGCAAAAGGTGCTGAAGCCCCAGTGACCCTCTCCACCCTTACATCTTGGATACCCGCCACAGCTCCAGCGCTGGGCTGCGCTGCCCTCAAACAACCACAGAGACTCAAACAAGCAAAGGCAGAGCCCTGCCCGTGGCTGCCTCGGGGCGATGGCAGCGCACCCTCCATCCCACTTTCCGCTCTCCCGCGCCTTCTCGCAGAGGGTTGCGCCGGAGAAGGAGCTGTCGCGCTCTGCCGCCGGAGGAGGCGGCAGGGACGGGATCTGGAGGGGACTGCACCCCGGGGCTCACTGTGCAGGGCAGTGCGGAGGCTCTTACCTCCGTGCCGGGCGGCGAGGAAGANCCGCTCTCGCCCGGCTCCCTGGAGGGCGCGTTTATAGATACGGATTAGGGGACGGGTATTAACCGCGCCGCACAGGGTTTATACAGGGTTTTGCAAGGGATTTGCTCGGCCACCTTTGCCCGCTGAGCCTCTGCGCCCTGGGGTGCCCCCGGCGGCCGACCGGGGTGGCGAGGGAGCCCCACGGCCAGCCTGTCCATTCGCCCGCCGCCCCCGGGCAGTGCCAGTTCTGGGGAGAGCGCACGGACGGGCAACCGGACGGAGTTCAGTGACGGGCGAGATCCATCAGAACTGCTGCAAATCAGGGCGTAAAGGGCAAAAATAATTACAACAGGCTGGAGCTACGAGAGCGGTGCTTAATGCCCCTAAGTAAGCTATTCTAATTATAGAAAACGGGTAGGATTAAGGCGGAGGGAGGGAAATTCTGTTATTTACAAACTCTTTTATACTTGGCCTCCCTTGCAAATCCTCTTGGGCGAAGAAGTTAAACGGAGCCGCAAGGGAGCCGGCTGTCCCCGACGGCTCCGGTCTCTCCCTCGCTCCACCGCCGCCGGGGCGTACGGCAAACCCGGGGAGTAACCGGGAACGACCCTGGCTTCCCTGTCAGGGCAGCGACACCTCCTCGCTCGTGGCCTCCGGTGCCCTCCGGAGAGCCGGCGGGCGGCTGCTTACCTTCAGGCGGATGCGACCCCGGCTGAGTGTGTGCCGGCTGAAGAGCGAGGTCCTGTGCCGCCGTCGGAGAGCCCGTGTCCCCGCGGAGGCTCCTCCGAGAGCGGAGCGGGGCGCTCGGTGCTGCACCCGGAGACGGGGGATGCGCCCTCCAGGGCCATGCGCTTCTCTTATATAGTCCACACTGGCGTACTCATTTGAGTACTATCGACTTTAGGTGGGTGGCGGTCGATGGAGAAACCTCCGATAATCACTCTTGGGCTCAGAGAAGGTCTTTTCTGACAAACTTCCTCCTCCCCGTTTGTCCCCCGGTGGATGGCAACTGAAAGCTGCGTTTGAAGTGACTCTGATGTATTTGTGAAATTAGATTTACCCGAAGATTGGGAAACGCTTACTAAGAAAGCTGTCGGCTCAAGAGATTAAAATGTGCTTTAACTTAGCGGGATTCCCTTGGGAGTACAACGAGGGACTTGTTTTCTTTCTTCCCCCGTTTTCTTATTGAACAAAGGAGCCGTGGGCAAAGTCTGAAGTGTGTATAAATTTTGTTCTGTTCTGATGGCAAGGAAAGTGGGAGACTGACAGCTGAATTCACAAACTAGGAACCTTGTACAAGTTTGCTTCTTCAAAACAGTTTTTTTAAATTTTGACAATGAGACTTCACAAAAAGCTAGTAAAAAAGGTACCAACCTAGTAAAATCATTAAACCCACAGGTTAAAAAATTTGCCTCTTAAAGCCCTAAATAAATAAAAAATTAGTAACTAAGGTCTCCATTTTCAGAGAGCAGAGGATGCAGATTGTCTTGGTAGACTGAAAGATAATGCAATTGTTTTAAATCATACCAGAAAATATTTTATGCTATGACAGACTTTGCAAGTGTATCTCTTTATCAGAAAGTATGACTGAGATATTTACTTAATAAGAGTGGGAAAAAACCTAAAATGTTTGCAGTATCCTTGAAGGTGTGAAAATGGGGAAATTAGATTTGAAATGGATTTCAACTATTCTGAATCTGTCTGATAATATTTCCCTATAAACTCTATTCTCTTTCCCAAAATTCCGTAATTCATGCCCATCTCTAGTTATCTCAGGCAGTGCGTACTCTGGGTTGTATCTCACAAGCACTGCACCACTGCTGGTGCTGGGAACCAACTTATTCCCCGCATCCTCCTGTGCTTGTGCCCTCCTCGCTCACACTTGTAGGGGGCAGGGGGTGATGCCACAAAGACTGGAGATCAAACCAAGTTTAATTAATGAAAGCTTACAAAGTGTTTTATCACACAAATTTCCTAGAAGTCAGTGTTCTGCACTAGATACGCTGGTCTGACCTGTGGATTCCCAGGGTAAGAGAAGGGAGGTGCCATTTCTTTTTTACTACATGACTTCTTGCTTTTACATCTTTATGGCAGCATATGGGGAAGTTTTCTTTGGTCAAACTGATGGTTGAGTCACCCAACTTCGGGAAGTAGTTATAAAAAAGTAGTTATAACCTCACAAACAAAGCAGCATATTAATTAACCAGCCCCAAAATAAATACCGAAGTTTCTCTCTAATTGCTTTTTCTTTCTTTGCTTTAATTTTGCCTTCAGAAACACATATCATCACTACTGAAAGGGACTGAATTCTTCTCTAGAACTTATCAAAGTGTTACCTTGACTCAAACTCCTCTGTTTACCTTCATTATAAGTCACGTATTAATATTACATCTTCTAGCCCTTGGAAATGGGTCACACAGGAAGGAAATCTATGTGACACTGTTAAGATAGAATAATTTTGCTGCTCTTAAAACCCCGAAGTCCTTACTGAGTGTCTGAGTCAGCAGAGTACTCATCAGAATTAAAAACAGTATTGCAAAAGGCAAGTAAATAGCCTCTCTGTCTCCCCCACATCCCCAAAGAAGATACAAGAAAACTCCAAACTTCTACAACTGACTATGCAATCTTGATGGACAACGTCCTGGAGCTGCTAGTTGAGGATGGTTTGTCCTTCAGCAAAGGTTGACTAATTCATAGTCAGTGGATTTCCAAGCCGTTAAATTTTGTCCTTTAATTTACATCTTGATTATTTAGGACCCTACAATAAATAGGGTTCCTATTTGTACTGGAACCCAAACACGCCCTTTACCATTATGTGCCACCCAGTTTTACCCTTGTCCTTTACCTCTGCTGTAACTTTTTTCCCTCATTTGGAAGAGCTGCATCCTTCTTTCTTTGAATAGACATTATAGTCACACAGAGGGCAATGAACTGTTTTATAATTAGTTTTAAGTTAGACTGAGACCTTTATTTTTTTGTGTGGGTTTCTTTTTTTTTTCTGTATGTTGTTCTTTGGTATTTTCAAAAGAATAAACAAGAAGTCAAGAAAACAACAGAGTGGGTGTCCCTGCAGACCAGCTTGAGAGGCATATCTATCAGACCCTGAAGGTGCTGCAATGATTTCCATTCACTTTTGTGGGAGTTGGGACAAGACTTAAAATGAAAAGAACCAATTAAAACCACAGCACATCTAAATCACAATTTTTAAATAGCTTTTTCAAGTTCTTGTTATTCCCAAGAACATTAAAGTTCTTTATAAAAACAAAACAAACAAAAAATATTTGTATTCTATTATTGTGCAAAACCTTGTCTCTTTTTAATTTGTTTTGATATTTGATTTCATCAAGGAGGAGTTGAAAGAAGAACAACAAGACTGCCTCCAAAAGATGATTGTTTTACTAATCCCAGGCAATTCTAGCAGGATGAAAATCCATTCTCATTGGCCCTTTTGGTAGTAGCTCTAATGTTCCTCTTCATCATTTTATGGAGAAAGAACCTCAGCATGAGATTAACATCAAAGAGAGCATCTTAAGACTGCACTCAGTCTTATTTAGGAAGAGAAAACCTGTTCTTAGTGAGCCTAAATAAGTCAGGTTATTTGCTCCCTGTAGGTAATGGATTTAAACAAGTGCATCACATTATTTTTCTTGTGGCATGTTCTTTTTATTTTCTGATCTGTCTTAGCCACAGGTCTGTCTGATTGAAGTCAAAAGCAAACTAATTATGTCAAAGTATGATAGGGCTGACAGGGACTCAAAGAGATGATCTACTACTTTCTGTTGCTCAAGGCAAAGACAACTGCTTTTTTGTCATCAGGGCTCAGTAAGAAACTTTTGGGGTTTTTTCCCCATCAAGCTCAACACTTCATCACAAATCCAATACATGAAGAATTGGTAAATGGTGGTTTAGTAGTGACATTTTACTTCGGGATTTACACTGAAATATAAAAAATTATCTAAATGTATTCCCAAAGCACACAGTCAAATAAAAGACAGGCTAAACCAAAGATGTGAAATTTAGATGTCTTCCTGCTTCTAAATAAATCTGTCAGCCAAAGATTTCCATATCCACTCATGTAAATCAAGAAGAAAAACAGAGAAAGACTGTTTCTGTTGAAGTTCATGGGAATTTTCCTGTTGACGTTGTTGAGCAGGGATTTAATGCTGGATTGCTACAAAGGAGAGGTGAGGAAGTGAAAAATCAAAAATATAAATGTATTAGCTAAGGCAGTAATTTATAGATGGCAGTTGCAATTTCTGATAAGTTACAGAGAATTCCAGCTAGTTTTCTAATCACATTACTATTTCCTTAAAAATCAGAGTATTCACACAATCTGATACTGGATCCTGCCTCCATGCAGAGGACTTGATCATATGGTCTTTTGAATACTTTTTGCAGTCCTTTATGAATACGTAGATTTTTTTGCAAGTGGATCGTAGTACATCTCAGTACTTGATGCCATTTTCTGAACATTTTTAGCAGAAATAGCAGACCAGAGAATTGTGGTGAGTTCTTAATTGAATTTTAAGTAGCAGCTTCCAGTGGTTATTCCATAGAATGAAGGTCATCATCTTTCCCATTAAAAAAATAACAGATTAATATTATTTTTACGAACATATCCAAGTATTTGCAACTAAAAAGCTATAGTGCTCTTTACTGGCTTTGTCATTAAGAAATTCTACCATGAAGTCACCAACTTTTGGGTTTGGGGGGGCATTTTGCACCTGCAATTAAGACTTAATGAGTCATTACTGTAGAACCTTCTGGAAGGCTCAGCTGGAAACATGAAGCAGCTTCTGATGTAGAGATTTCAACCAATAACCCACAAGTTGCTCAGTAGAAAGCAAAGAGGTTATAGTTGGAACACTGGAAGGAGTGGATTCTGGTAGGACTGTGAAATAATTCCTTCTTCCTTCTTTTATTTTTCCTGAAAAAGTTTCAATAGTGAAGGTTTTGTTCCTGCACCAGATGACTGACTGTCTGCAACTGGGACTGTTCAGCTGGTATACAGGAGAAACTACTACATTCAAAAACAGAGTGTGGGTCTATAGATGTTATTTCACAAGAATATAATCCAAATAGTTGCTCCCTTAGGCTAACTGATATTGAGTACTTAATAGAAAGAAATGGACATGTCTTCTGAACTGTTCCCTGGACAAAATCTGCTGCAAACTTTCCAAAGAATTAAAAATAGAAAGACTTTAAAACTCTGATGGATTTTGCAGGACCCAAGAATGGCGTACTGAGGACAACAGGTCTCAAGGGCTGAGCAATGACCACTCTGACCAAAGGATCCTATTGAACTGCTTACAGTCCTTCACAAATGCTGGAACATGGATGATTTGTATAATCATGACACCCTCACTCGGAATCCTGCAGCAGGTACCTGCTGATATCTTACCCCATCATCAAACCAAAAATAGATACCAAATAGTCTCATTGGTTCGAGTCTTCCTCTTTTGAAACCAGGTCCACAGCTCTGTCAGATGCACTGCAAAAGACAAAAATTCTCTTTCTAAGGCAATGACAGCTTATTACACCTGTCGTTATAGCAGCTGAAAGAATTTCTTTTAGATGAAGCAGATATAAATTAAATCTCTTGTCTGGCACAGAAGGCATCTTCACCACGTGCCCTTTATGACAGGAGATCCATGACTGACACCAACAAAAAGCTGCCTGGTGACCAGAGTGACTGTGCAGGTGACATGACCTCCTTGAAGAGATTTCTCTGCCTAACATGAGGACCATCATCCAAACATTTGTTTTCAACACCAAAGACTGGGTGACATTCTCAGGGCTTGGCAGCAAGGGCAATATCAAGCAGAAGAAATTACATTCAAATCTTGGAGCCTCTAATTCAGAAAAAAACGTTTCATTCTATCTTGCAATGAGAGCCTTCATGATGGAAACCTGAACCTTGGGAAGTTTTTGGAATGAAAGGTTCTAGGGCAACTTTCACTGCAAATGGAGAATTACTGCATGTGTGCTGCAGCAAAGTGGCCTGAGTCTAGAGTTCACTGACTCTTGCTGCTGAAATAATTATCTTTTTTTAAAAAAGAATATTTTGATGGAAATGTTCTGTCAGTTGTGAAAGAAGAGGCTCAAAAAGTTTTTGAAAAAATTAAATATAGGGACCACTCTAAATGAGAAAGCCCTCCAGCTCAGGTTCTTACTACCTCCAGAGCAGTTCAGACATTTGATGCCATCTCCTACAGCATTTTCTAATGATCTATTACATTTAGGATAGATTTCTACAGTGCTGTTTTGTGAATCACTGTTGATTTCTTGTCTGATTTCTCAGCAGACTGGCAAAGTTTCCAGACCTGATGCACATTTTTGTCTTCAATGAAAAAGTTTTCTAAGAAGCATTTGACTTGGCACCACATGACAGTTTAGTCAAAAACTTTGAAAGTTAACATGGTCTGAATTCAGTGGATTAGCTGGTTCACTGAGAAGTTTCATAATAAAAATGTTAGTGGGATAACCTTATTTAGCTGAATAAAATGCACATCAGTGTTGATTTAGGAAGAGATTTTCAGCAGGAGTCAAGTTTTAGACTGACAAGAGGTAACAAGAATTGGTCTGTGTTGTAGGCCAATTACAGATGCTGGGACCAAGAGAGTACAGTTAATCAGAATGCAGTAAAATGCAGAGAGCAAAGCATTCTGAGAGTGGATTCTTACCTCAAAAACAGATTGGCAAAGCAATGCGGTTGATATCCAGAAAGAAGAATGTCAAGTAATAGTGTTTCTTACTGCTGAGACTACCTCCAAAGCTTGTGCTTCAATTACCAATTCACACCTCAGGAAGGTTAACAAAAACTGAAGACAAATAAGGAATATGATTTTTAGTTTATTAAAAATACTTTAAAGACAAGAATTCAAGTTTATCAGAAAGAATTTTGAGTTTATTCTAAAATTATCTACTCAGAGAACAAAAATTTTGTGTTAGGGGACTCTTTACTGTGGGAACATGAATTTGTAAAAGACCATCGTGGTCATGCAGTCCATAAACCTGAAGTTGTAAGACTGTAATAGAGGCCTACTTCAAACAGTATAAAACATGGCCTCCACATGTAGTTACAGAGTTTAGCTGACACAATATTTTTAGTCTAAAGTAAATCTAAAATGTCTGTAACAGACAGAAAGTCAAATCTGTAACATCTGAAGAAACATCAGGGAAAAATCAAGAACAACACCAAAGCTTTAAAGCCTTGTAGGGAATTTTTAAACTGAACCAATTCGAAGAAGCAGGTCATCCCTTTGCTCTGAGCATCAGAGCCTACCTGACCTAGAGGAAAAAAATTCATGATGATTACAGCCCTGGTGAGTGATTGTAGTTGAATCTGTGATTATGATACACTAGCCTAGCAGCTGAGAATTTATTAAATTACTAATGGATCTTTCTGACATACTGTCTCCAGCTGTGAAAGTCTCCAGTGATTCAAAGGAAAGGGAAAAATACTAATCTGTTCCTCCCTTCTCCCTCCTGAGGCAAATAAGGCATCAAAGGAATGCCTAAGGAATAGTTCCTATTTTCATCAGGTGGCTAGTGAAAACATGGGGTTAAAGCAATGGAAACTAAATAGATGAGTAGTTATTCTGTAACTTCTAAATTCACTTGGATAAGTTTGAAAAGAACAGGCATTTAATGTTGCTTTCCCTTCTACCATATCACAAGACTGGGCTGTTGTAGAAGTCAACTTTGATCTTCCTACCACTTTCCAATTGTGCCTCTTTTTGTCCTCTTTTCATCTTGTTTTCTTATGCCCTTTCCTAAATCTAGAATTATGACCTTACCTTACCATTGACCTTACCTCCAACTGCCTCAGTTTCTCCTTGGTACACATTCATTAATCCTGCCTTCCTCTTTTCAGCCGTCCATCCCCCATGCTCTTCTTCTTTTTTTTTTCATTTAAATTCACACATGACACTACAACTGAAATATCATACATGTTCACTCATGCAGATTTTTACACTTCCTTTGTATAAAAACAGAAAAAACATGTACTGAGTTCTTTGTTACTGAGGAAAAGAAGAAACACAAACAAAATTTCTGGTAAACATTAATTTTTGGTACCTGAACTGTGAGACTGTAATAAAGAAGCTAAGTAACAGGTTAATGTTTTTTAATGATTTAATTTTAATAATTTAATTTAATCTTAATAATTATTTTCTTTTTGTTTGTGGTGATTTTTTTTCTGTAGAGTTCTTTTTCCAAGTTGACTTGGACATTTTTAAGAGAATAAAGACTGACTGGCAGAAAATCAAGCTGTGTTAATTACATAGTGTATTGTTCCTGGAGATTATTTTCTGTTTAGTTGAAACTAATATCAAAACTTGAAGTTGTGCTGAGTTTGTACATTCCTTGTTCTGAATTATTGCATCCTTTGCCACAAATCAGCACAGTATTAAGCTGTGCCTATCTAGTAACTTCTACCCCCTGGATTCCTTTCTATTCACCACTGGAGAGGCTCCACAATTCAGGTAACACGCTTTACATCAGTGTCATCCGTCTGTCAAAACTGGGACCACTTCTGGTGCAGAAAGGACTAAATGGAATAGAAAATAAAGACAAAAAATCAAATATGTATCAATCCTTCCCAGTTGTTGACAAGATTAATATGAGGCACACCATGATCATAGAGTCATAGAACAACCTGAGTTAGAAGGAACCCACAGGGATCACCCAAGTCCAACTCCTGGCCCTGCACAGGATCACCACAAGAATTCACAACATGTGTGTTAGGGTGTTGTCCCAACACTTCTTGAGCTCTGTCAGGCTGGGAGCTGGGACCTCATCCCTAGGGAGCCTGTTGCAGTGCCCAACCACCCTCAGACTGAAGAACCTTTTCCTAATAATCAGCCTAAACCTTCCCTGAAAATTTAGTATCTTTCCCTCAGGTCCTATCGCTGGTCACCAGAGAGAAATTACTGCTGGCCCCTCTGCTTCCTGTCATGAGAAAGCTGTACACTGTGGTCAGGTCTCCCCTCAGTTTCCTCTTCTCTAGGCCAAACAAAGCATGTGAAGCTGTATTAGACATTAAGGCAGCCCTAAAGATGCTTGTTTGGCTGCTCAGAAGCAGTCTTGCCTGCAATATGGCTTCTTCCAACACCGGGGGAAGCTGCTGATCCTACTCTGATAGACAGAAAAAGTAGATGCTGGCGAGTAGCCAAGGCACGTGATGTCCAGATGATGAACCAAAGACACAGAGATAGGGGAGGCTTGTCCTGTTTATTTACCACAATAGCCATAGCAGTTATGTGCTTGACCAAAGGACAGAGAACTGCCTATAAAGTTCTCTTGCAGGGGTTTACACAGAGCTTAGTTTTGCTCTTCACACTGCTCCGCTTTTCATAACTGAAAGGTAACACAAATATTTATTATACTTTGTTAAAATCTTTCTTTGTTTGGCCTGTTTTCCTCAGGCAGTGTATCCTCACCTAATTATTGCACAATTTCAATCAATAAAATTTGGAATGGCTGCCAAAAAATGGTGGCGTATCTCCTGTTTTCCCTCCTCCACAACTCTCATTTCAATGCAGGAATTTGAATATGCTGCTGAGTGAACTGCACAAGGCTCCTGCAGCAGCTGTGCTAGCACTCACCTGGTAGGCAGCATCAAGATGTGAAATCCAACAGAAGGCTAAGCAAAGGCTGTATTTCCCAAGCCCTTTCTTGCCTACACCTCTAAATAAAAAAACTTTTAAATAGGTTCCTTCTGCCACATGTGATGTTTTAGACAGTTTGTAAAACACTAAAAAACAATGTGTTACTAAAGCTAGTGGATCTAAGATAAGCAGATCTTGGCCCAGATAAAGACCCTTATCTGTTTGAGGAGGAAAACTAAGATTAGAGATAGCCTGTCACACTGTCTGCCTGCAACATATGGACCTTTACTAAATCTGATTTGAGCAGGTTTAACTTATTCGGATATAAGCCCTACTAAATATTTGAAAAGCAATTTAGATTAAAAATAAAAAAAGATAAACCTCCCCTTTTTCTTTTGTATGACAGAGTGTCAGCTCTGTAAGGCAGAAGAATAAATACTGCAGGTGATGCTAGAAAAGAAAGAATATAGATGTCTCTGACAAAGGGCTCCAGTGACATAGCTGAAGTACTCCCACTCGGTTATCTGTAGAAGCTACCTATCTAAAGTGAGTTTTGCAGATACTTTAATCCCTAACTCAATTTTCCTCTCACAGAAGATTACTTAAGCAACAAAATGATGGAGAACCAAAAAAAAGGACTTCATTGTCCTATCAGGCACCATTGCCTCTCTAAGTCCTCAGCTTTTCCTCTATAATCACTTTTTATATCATCAAGTTCATTGGCAAAGACCTCTCTTTCTCACTGTCAAAAGTTTCTTTTCTACTATTATTATTAACAATAATAACAATTAATGAGTCAAAACGAAAATTTAAGAAGGAAAGATAACAAGCTGAGTGGAGGAGGTAGAAAAAAAATTGAGAAGACTGTTCAGTGACTGCAGAAGCAGTGATGCAGGGAGGAGGAAAGATGTAAGGCACGGAAGGGTTAAAAGAGGAGGAAAATAAAGTCTGAGTCAATGCCGAGTAGGAGGAGGTGATTAAGAAGAAATGAAAATGTTGAATGTTAAAAGGAAGGAAAATTTTTCTTACAGTGAAACCAGTAGGATGAGAAGAAAGAGATGTAAAGACAATCCTGAATAGGCTGAAGGAAGGAAGTTGTGCTCCACACCTGTTCTATAGTGTGAAGAAACTGAAGAAAATTAAGAAGAGATGAAGGAATTGGAATCATATAGGTAGAGAAAAAAGAAAAGGATAGTGAGTTGAGGTAGGAAAGAAAACTATGAAAAGTTTTAAAAGTGTGTTTGATATACAGAGGGGAAGAAGCTGAGATATTGGTCTATTGGTCTAAATACTATATTCACTTAATTTTCTTAGAAAATGAAGAGATCTTTTCACAAGAAGACTTAAGTTAGAATTGAGCAACTGAAAGGGGAAGTAAAAAACCCAAGCAAACAACTTTTATAAGGTGAGACAGGGGTTTTTACAAGAGAAATATAATAATTTATGGAGAAAGACTATTGTCAAAATGTCACCATATACACACCTGTGACACATACAGATAGGTCAGATATATTTCATACACCCTTCTCAAATAATAATTGTCTTTATTAGAATTTATTTGGTATGTGACTTGGATTTTATGCTATTTGCTTGCTGAAAAAATCCCAAAGAAAAACATTTTCTCTGGCATAGGGCATTATAGTGGCATTTGGTTTGCTGCTGAGGTAAATGAGAGATTATGAACTTGGCTTTGCTGTAGCATAACTGCAGGTGATATTCTTTAGCCATTATCTACTCATGCAACAATGCTGAGCCTTTATAAATTGATTCTGGGCATTTCTGAAGCATGACACATCACAGCTTTCTAAGGTCTAAAAGCTAAAGACATTGGCTCGTCAGGAATTACCCCTAAATTCCTCACATTCTCTTAGATCATTCCTATCCTTCTGAATGCTCTGCTTGCTCATTTCTTGCCATACTTGAATGCCTTTCAGTGTCCTTAGCTTTCAGTACCTCCACAGCTCTCTTTTCATTTTTCTTGAGCCTTTTTGGAATACTGCTCTGATAGATTGGCACACCTTGAAAGTGTGTTGAGGACACATTAGTGCAGTTGTAGTGAAAAGACATGGTTGAGAAGAGCACTTCTGCATGCTACAGAAACACTGAAGTGCATTAGTTTTTGTCCCTGAAGGCTTGTTGCTCCATCAGAGAGTACTCTTTAAACAGAACATATGGATCCTGTAGGAGTCCATAAAAAAATTCAGTGGAAAAAGTGCAGGTTTCCTTTGACAAGGCTCTAGCCAGTTGGCTGGCAGTGGGTTGCCGGAATCCTCCACTTCCCTGTTGGCAGCTGGCTCCTCGGGCAGCCAGCAAGTCAGTATGGCAACAGGGCATCCAGGAAAGCAGTTGGAGGGGTGGGAAGCAAAGGAGTTTGGCAGCTAGAGAATGAAGAGAGATACTAAAAGGATTTTATTCCAATGAGAAGCATCAAGTTTCTGACTTTCTATCCTGATCCAAGGAGAAATATACACTTGTGTGTATGTACACGTCTATATACATATATGCAAATAAAGGTCCTCTATATGTATGTCTATGCATATATATACCTATTTAAAATGCTAATTCTAGTGAGAAAAAAAATACTCATGCCAGCTGGCCATAATGAATTGTTGCTGTTCTCTGCCACAAAGTTTCTAAATGGGCAATTAAAGGCCAAAATTAGGGAAGCTAGACCCCAGCTGATTATAACGAATGTCATGACCTTGTCACTGCACATTATTGCAATTAAACATGATCCAAGGCATGGGGCTAAACTGCTGAAGTGTAGGTTTTTTAGTCTTGCATTAAACAATCATCACTAAATGCTCTTTGAAGCATTATTAAGTATGAGAAAAATGAGAAGACGAGAGGAAATAAACATAAGTAATACAATTGCATTTAAAGAGACATTTGTCTGTGAAGTAGAGGTTCTGCATCAGCAATATTTTTTATTATATTTCTTCTGTTCCTGCTTGTAGGAAACTTGTTCCTACTTGTAAGCAAAAATATTCTTCAGTTTTGTAATCTTGAGAAAGAAAAGATAAAACTTGAGCTGAGAGGATCCTGAGCTCTTTCTGAGGACATTCTTATCCTGGTTCTTTAAATGAAAAAGTAAATTGAGGGCATGATTAGCAAAAAGAATAGTAAAGGCAGAAAATGCTGTGGTCCATCTCTAATATGTATATCACCACTTCAGACAGAGGAGCAGGATCTTTGTTTTGGCAGCTGTTAACCAGGGATGACAGCTCTTCCATTCTCTGTTGCCCAGCAGTCACAACACANTATCTGCTCATGACCTTGATCTCCATGGCAGCAATGGAGGCTCAGGCAGGAGTTGTTAATCCCCCTTGCTGCCAGGGGAAAAACCCAAACCAGGACAGCTCGTCCATCCAAACAATTCCTAACCTAACATAAAATGCTTCTATCCAGGCCATGCTCTAAGAGTTTCTCCTGAGGCTTACCATAGGGAACCTTGTCA
>WEKX01001613.1:141496-161063 GCA_013390025.1 Pitta sordida | reverse complement strand
TTGATGTATTTGTAGAAACGTTTCTTGTTGTCCTTTACAGAAACAGCTAGCTTGAGTTCCATCTGGGCTTTTGCCTCTCTAGTTTTTCTCCTGCATGATTTGACAACTTCCTTAAACACAGCCTGACTTACCTCCCCTTTTTTCCAAAGGCTGTACATCCTCCTTTTCCCCCCCAGTTCTTTCAGGAGCTCCTTCCTCATCCAGGCTGGTCTTCTGCCCCTCCGACTCATCTTTCGACACATAGGGACCACCTGCCCATGTGACTTCATGAGCTCATTCTTAAAGTATGTCCAGCCTTCCTGGACCCTCTTGTCACTGAGGGCTGTTTCCCATGGTACCCTCCTAATTAAATCCTTAAACAGTCCAAAGTCTGCTCTCTGGAAGTCCAGCATGGAGGTTTGGTTCATGCCCTTTCTCGTCACACTGTCAATAGAAAACTCTATTATCTCATGGTCACTGCATCCTAGCTTTCCTCCGACCAACCCTTTCCTGTTTGTAAACAGCCTCACCCCTGGTAGGTTAGCTCACCTGCTGGGTCAAGAAACAATCATCAACTATCTCTAGAAACCTTCTGGACTGTCTCCTCTCTGCTGTGTTAAGTTCCCAGCAGATACCAGGCAGATTAAAGTCTCCTGCAAGAACTAGGGCAGCCGATCCCTAGTTGTTCATCCAAAGAGTCACACCTTGTGCCTGAGAACATTGTCTATATGCTTCTTGAACTCAGACAGGCTTGGTGTTGTGATTACTTCACTGGAGAGCCTGTTCCAGTGCCAAAAAACCCTGTGGATGAAAAACCTTTTCCTGATGTCCAACCTAAACCTCCCATGACTCAGATTCATGCAGATTCGAGTCCTCTCGTTGGCGACAAGAGTGGAGACATTGGTACTTGTCCATCCTCTTCCCTCACAAGGAAGTTGTAGACTGCAATAAGGTCCGTCAGTCTCCTTTTCTCCAGACTGAGCGGGAGACCTCAGCCATTCCTCATATGGCCTCTCCTCAAGGCCCTTCACCATCCTCGTGGCCCTACTTTGGACACTGTCTAATAACTTAACATTTGCTTTATATTGTGGTGCTCAAAACTGCCACAATACTCTACCTGAGGCTGCAGCAGTGCAGAGTAGAGCGGGACAATGTCACCTCCCTTGACTGGCTGGCAATGCTTTGCCTGACACACCTCAAGACACAGGTGGCCCTCCTGGCTGCCAGGGCACTGCTGACTCATATATAACTTGCCACTTACCAGGACCTCCAGTTCCTGTTTTGCAGTGCTGCTCTCCAGCTTCTCAATCCCTAGTCCATACATGTAATCAGGCTTGGCCCATCCCAAATGCAGAATCCAGCACTTGGCCGTGTTAAACTTCATACATTCAATTATTGCTTATCTCTCTAATTTGTTGAGGTCTCTCTACAGGCCCTCTCTGCCCTCAAGGAAGTCAATTCCTCCAAATTTTCTGTCGTCAGCAAATTATTTAGATAATGGTAAATTAAAGACACTCTCCTGAAAAAGAGAAATAAATTTAAAACTAAAGCTAGCAATATAATATTTCTTGTACTGATAATGAATTATTTTTTCTCTTCTGAAGTACCTAAATAATTTAATGTACTAAACCTACAACATAAATATACCTACTGATGCCAGCATACTTTGATCTCCTTAGTACTGGCAGGCCTGTTTCCTCACATTCTTGGTTTTGCTAACAGTAATTTAACCAGCAATCCTTTCAAGATAAAAGGGCTCCAACTTTATGAAAATATTCTCTTACAGAATTCAGGCAACCATTCATAAAGCTTGTCAAGCAGCTTCACTTGCTTTGTTCTTCCATAACACAAGACCCTGAAATCCTTAGTCTGTGCTGAGCGATTTACTCATGTGAGCTAGTAGCAGTTCCCAGAGACAATCAGAGGTCAGCTGTGAGATGATGCCAAAACTTATTGCTCTGCTAAAATTGCGGGTGTGTCATCACCATGTGTGCTGGTTTTGCGTGAACACACTTCAGTAAGTGCCACTGCAGGTGCTCAAGCCTTGAGTAGCCCACAGCTCCAACAAGCAGCCCCACTCTGCAGGAAGAGCTTAGTGACATGGTCTAGTTGGTGGGAGGTGTGGATGGATGGAGAGTGGTGCCTGATCCCTGGGTGGGCGTTTGCTTGGGAGTTGGACTAGATGATCCTGAGGGTCCCTTCCAACTCCAATAACCTGTGAACCTGTGAACAGTCTCTTCCCTGGGCTGACCACAGTTCCCAGGGTCAGAGTAGAAGTGTAGTGCATATCTACCTGGATACAAAAAAAAAAAAAGGAAACATGCCTGAAATACATAGAAGTAGTCTGTTAGTTATTTTAGAGCGGATTTCCCTATATGAAAAAGAATAAAATAAGTATTTCTTACAATTTTCCCTATGACATATGACTGCTAGTATTGCCAAAAGAAAATTTCTTTCATCCATTATCCATTTGCTTTTTGAACTCTACATGAGCCCATTTTATAACTCAAGATTGGTCTTGATTTTTTTTTCAGTTCAAGTTTACTAAGTTTCTTTACTGTCCAAGCACCTGTAAAACATTAATTTTAAATGAATGAAAAATGAAATTTTAAGAGGTGTGAATCACCATTCTGCTTTTACATATAATATCAGTTTTTATGGTTAATCTAGATTATATAGCGACTGTTTAGAGAAAAGGATGTCAGTTGAAGTAATTCAAAATCCAGTTTGTAACTGGAACATAAGTATGGATGAAATTTGGTGCTTCTGAAAAAATAGATCAATTTATAAGAGGAATTAACTTCTTTCAATGTGTTTAGAAAGGTCTATTTGTCAATGATTAAAAAAATGGAAAAATCTTTCTTTCAAATTTCTTATGACTAAAACCTAAATCTTAAATCATATTATATGTCATATTATTAAGTCATATTAAGTCATATTAAGTCATATAGTCATATAAAGCCACATTATATGAAGTATATTGCGTACACTTCAATGCAATTGAAGTATAAAGCTACACAGAGCAGAGAAACTTACTTTTGTTTTAGTTCTAAACACAAATTCAGTTACGGCATCACTCTTGGTGAATTTATGTTGTCATCTTTCTATCATAAATGGTTCAATTTCCAATGATATTAGTGGCATTGAGCCATTGAGGAAGTTGCTGAAGTTAGTTTTGAATTATTTATTTGCAGGTATGGAGTTCTTTGGAGCACTGAACCAACTCCATAAAAATATTGAACATTACTTATTACATTATTACATTTGCTAGTTCTGAACAATTAGTACCCTCATATTCAGAGGTAAGAGATAAATGTTTTAGATATTAATAAAAGGTTGGTTAATTATTTTGCTTTGCCTTTGATCAATTTCTTACATACTGGTAGGGACAATTCTTCTTTACATGCTTAAATGGGTAGAACTGTCATACAGCAAAAGTTTCCCTTTTTCCCATTAAGACAAATATGATAATAATAAACAAAAATGTGGCAATTGGTGCCTTTCTTTGAGATCATTTCATGGTCTTTCTTCTTATAAGATTTGTGCCATGAGCAAGGAACTTTCCCTCAAGCAATCAGGTTATCTCACACTTGGAAATTCCAATTTTTTAATCACCTCCAGGTCTGCTAGCCAGATGTTTGTCAGAAACAGGAGCACAGTTTCATGTGAATCATACAAATAGAGAGCTGTGTTGTAACAGAGAAAACCAACCAAGTAAGACAAAAAAAACTAGTTTAAGAGGTGCACATTTCATGTGCTGTAATATTCTCATTTAAAATATAAAATCATCTTAAACAGTGTTGCATGTTCAATTTCAGGTCAATTATGTAATTTCTAGCAAGTTTTCCTAGTGAGATGTTAGCTTATTTGTTGCCAATAGATGGCAGTGATCACTCAGTTTCCTTCAGGAGTAAAAATTGTGTAACAAGTCAGGTGTCCAGAGATGGATAGGTATTCAAGCAGATCCACCTGTAAACTCTGAAGTTATCGCTATTATTATTATTGGGCTTTTAACCAGAACATTATGATGCTTTCATGTGTTCCAATGTCAGGTAGTCCTTAGATTAAGGAAATCTCCATTGATAACTAATTTGAGATCAATTCCATGGCCTGGTCAACCTGTTGGACTGAAGCCTTTCCCAACTATTCAAGGTGTACTGCCTTTGCCACCATATATTACATGGTTTTAAGGCATCTCTTCTCTGCAGCCTTCCCTTTCCTCTTTCTGATGTGTCTCATGCTTAATGGGCAGCTGCCAAGGGTGACTCAGCAGGTAGTAACCACCCTCTTTGGAAACACACAGCCAAGAGCGGAATTGATGGGCAAAAATCTTTTGGGGGATGAGGGTGGCAAATTTTCTGAATGAGATGTGTTTGTGTCGCTGGTGATGCAAAGAATCTCCTCAGCTGTTATATGAGAAAGATTCAAAATTTCTCCTTTCACTTCCTGTAAGCAAAACAGAATCATCTGGGATTGTTGTGCTGTCAGCACGAAAGAAACAGAAGAGAAAAGCAAGTCACTGTTAGTTTTTTTCTGATCCAGATGCTACCTACCGGGCTTGAGTCCTCTGTAGCTTTCAGCAGTGCAGATGTATTTTCTTGAGTGACAGAATATACAAACATTCACTCCTCCCAAAATCAGTCAGCTTCCTTAAGTCTGAGTATGCAAATGGTGAAATATGCAACACATTCAAAATTTTTTCTTCCAGCACTTGCACAGCTTGCTGAGACACAAGGTGACTCCAGCTCAAGTTTTATCTCTGACAGCTGTATCTTCCCCCAGTCTATTTCAGTCCATATCACAGAAACACGGAATATTCTGAGTTGGAAGGGACCCACAAGGATTGTCGAGTCCAACTCTTAAATGGCACCACTGCCTCCCTGGTGGGAATTGAACCCCCAGTCTCCTCCATGACAGTCAAGGACACTCACCACTGTACTAAAATGGATTTTCAAAACATCTCATGGCTTTGGTAAAGGAGTTAACTGTTTTCTTTAACTCCTTCCATGGCCACTCCCAGTTGTTTACTCTCCACTGTCCTAGAGGGAAACAGACCCTTCCCAAATACTTTCTGAATTTTCAGGAGCCTTGGAATTGACTAATCACCATAGATTCAATAAAATATGTAGGCATTTAACTTCTCCTTTAAATATCGAAGTCAGATCTCTAGATCCTCAAAATACAACACATACTCTGTAACCTAAACATAGTTCCATCTGTCGTCTGAAGGCATTTCTGTTTCTGTAGAGTCCTTAAATATTTGGTGATCAGCCAGACATCATCACTGCACTGGAGTTTCAGCAAAATTAACAAACTAAGAGTTCCACTTGATAGTTAAATGAGGCA
The DNA here is from genome assembly GCA_013390025.1 of Pitta sordida. Taxonomy (NCBI): domain Eukaryota; kingdom Metazoa; phylum Chordata; class Aves; order Passeriformes; family Pittidae; genus Pitta; species Pitta sordida. Next base: position 155,738 of record WEKX01001613.1, on the reverse strand, counting down.
ACTCACAAAGCAATATTTGCACACACACCAGCAAAGGAGCAGCAACAATAGCTGCATATTTTTGCTCATTAGCACAGTGGTTACAAATTACCTGGGATTAGGAAATCAAGGCTAGTTCCCTGTTCTGCCTTGAAATAAAAAGTTTTGAATTTGCCAGCTGCTCCAATCTGCATGACCAAAAATTCGCATGAATTCACGGGAAGCTGGGTCTATTTCTCCTCTTTCCTAAAAACTTTCCAAGCCCTTAACATATTTTGTCTTTTCAATCCCCCTTTTCTCTTTTCCATCACCATTTGGATTGCATTAAGTTTTTCATAACTACAGGATAAGCATCACGGATATGAATCATATATAAGAAATATACATATATGTAAGAAATATATACCTACTTTTCAGCCTTGAGCTAAACACCTGATTTCCTAGAGGAACTAATAATAGCTGCAGATCCATGCCAGACACTTACAGAAAGACAAAGGGAGGGGTATATCTATAGCACGGCAAGTACCAGCTTGAATTTCTGCTTCATTTCTAGTACAACTGACTGAATCGGTATTCAGCACATTTTCCCTAGACACAAATATCTCCTCTGCCCAAAGAAGTATCTTCTCCAGGACTCAGCTGCAGTATTAATTAACATGAACCAGTAAATCTATGAGGAGAACTTTCTAGTAATTTTGGTGTCTTGGGATGGGAATATCTCAACGTTTTAAGAGAGATCACAGTAGAGATGAACAGACATTTCTTATCTACCAAGCCTCTATTGCATTATTGCAAACACGTGGAGGATGATTTTCTTTGTGTCGCTCAGTTATATATCAGCTGATATAGTGGGATTTTTATTCAGATCAGAAGGATCACCAAAACAACTGCTCAAGTTATTGCAGTATTTGCACTCACACTCTCATCTGGAAGTTGAAGACATTATAGAAAGCAAAGCATGCCTGGTTAGTTTTTGTTGAAAGGTTTGAATGTTCCCACTTCCCTTAATTCAGTGAATGCATCCATATACTAGAAAACTGTGGTTTCCAGTAAGGATTGCATAATAATTTTTTTATTAGCATTAAGAAGGTAGGAGGTCTTTTGTACTAGACAGTTTCATAGATAACAAAAACTTACCTGAGGGGATTCTCTATATAAATAGACAGAGGTGGAAATGTTGCTTCATCTTTACAGATGAAACACTAAGGGAAGAAACAGATGAAATTACTGGTTTTCTTATGTCCATAGGAGCAACAGAACCTGATCTAGTGTCTCTGAAGTCCTACATACCACAGGAGATGCCCATTTACAGTGAAAAATTTATTAGCAAGGCCAGAACCTGGAGGTAGCCTGCAAGCGGCAGCTGTCATGAATATGTAGAACATAGTTAGTGTTAGCCAACTGGTATGTGTTGTAGAGGAAACTTGTTTCTGCCCCCATGATTACCACATTCACATTTCTTCTTTAAAAGAGAAAGCATGTCATTATTCGTGTTAAAAGTGAGCTGGAAATTTGGATTAATTAATACTAGATTATCTGAAATGGCAGGGATGAGGGCTACCTGACTGGACTATGAAATAGCAGAGGGTGTTTAATGTAAATAAATGGATAATGATTCACATGTGAAACAGTAATTCTACCTTATAAAATTAAGCTCTGTGCTGACAATTAGCACTCAGGAGTAAGATGTTGGAACGGTGAATAACAGCTTTATGAAACTGCAATTCAGAGCACTGAAGCAGTCAGAAAAAACCCAAGTCAATTGCTAGGAATAAGTAAGAAGTAAATAAAGAAGAAAGCTTTAGAGCACAAATCTCCATTCCGCTATATAAAAATCATTATTTTATTTACACTCTTTGTGTATTCTAGTTCTCCCATCTTAGAAAATAAAAAAATTTAGACATGGACAACCAGGATGGTTGCAGGCACAAGGTAATTTCTACCCTTAGGATAAAAAAAGAGCTCTTTAATATGAAAAATAGAAAACTGTGGGACATTATTCTAGAGGTCTACAATTTCATGAGAGACACAGATGGAGAAGTTGGATTGCTTGCTTTGTCTTCTATTACAAGAATTCAGGGAACATCAAATGCTTCTAGAAGGACTCAGGTCGAAGTTAATAAAAGGCAACTATAAACCATGCATGAGATATGTCATCTGCTTTTCCTTGCCACGGTGTGTTATGGATGTTAAAGGTTAACATAAGTTAAAAAAAAAACAACTGAACAAGCCTTCAGAAAACAGCACCCATCAAAGGTTTTTGATTACACAAGACTCAATGATGAGCTCAATGACATGGTCTAGTTGGTGGGAGGTTGGATAGATGGAGCGTGGTGCCCGTGGTTCCACACTTGTGGGCCTGATCCCTGGGTGGGCGTTCGCTTGGGAGTAGGACTAGATGATCCTGAGGGGCCCTTCCAACTCAGAATAACCTGTGAGCCTGTGAAATGCATACATACAGAAATATGTACACAATTTTAACAGTTGTGAATAAGTTTGTAAGACATAGAATCATCTCAATTTTTTAAATTTTATTTGGACAGTATATTCAAAGAACAGCCAGCATATTCAAAGAACAGCCAGCCCATCTTTACACTGACTGTTTGGATCAACCTTTTGAAAATTATATTAAATCTCTTTGCACAGGTACTTTTACCAGTGAAAAGTTTATATTATTTCTCTTAAAAAAGTATATATTTATTTTGTTTATTGCATGTGGCAGAAAATATAATTTTGAACTTGTTTGCTTCTATCCTTACCTTGAAACACAGGAGTACCTAAAGATTAGGTTCCCATTCAAGAAAATCTGATTTAATTTGCCCTAAAAAGAGAAGATGGTAACACAAATAAACACGTTTAAACTGTTGGTAAATATCTGTAGTGAGTTGACCCTGGCTTGATGCCAGGTGCCTACCAAGGCCATTCTGTCACTCCCCATGTCAATCAGACTAGGTAGAAAATAAATTACAATAAAAGGTTCCTATTGGGGAAAAACAATAAATCTTAAAACAGAGTTTTCTCCCCCTTTTCATATTCCCAGGCTTAACTCTACTGCTGAATTCTCTACCTCCTCCGTCCCCTGTGATGGCACAAGCGGATGAGGAATGGGGATTAATCATGGGGGTTCATCACACATTGTCTCTGCTGCTTCTTCCTCCCCAGGACAGGACTCCTCACACTCTTCCCCTGCTCTAACATGGAGTCCTTCCCATGGGAGGCAGTCCCCCACAAGGTTCTTCACCATGGGCTGCAGTTCTTCCTAAACTTCTGTAGTGTGGGTCCATTCCATGGGTTACAGTCCTTCAGGAACAGTCCTACTAGTGTGGATTCCCCTTGACATCACAAGTCCTGCCAGAGACCCGCCCCAGTGCAGGGTTCCCATGGGTTTAAAGCCTCCTTTTTGCATCCACCATCTCCTGCATGGGGTTCTCCACGTACTGCAAGTGGACCCTTGCTCTACTGTGGACCTCTGTGAACTGCAGGGGAGCATCCTTCTTCTCCATCGGCTTCACCATGGGCAGCAGGGAAATCTTTTCTCTGGCACCTGGAGCACCTGCACAGTTATTTCTCTCACACAGCTTCATTCCTCTCTCCCACTGCAATTGCTGTTGCACAAGTTTCCCTCCCCACAGCCTCAGCTGTATGTGAGATAATGTATGTGTATACATTATCCCAGGGTCACTACTGCCATCACTGATGGGCTCACCCCTGGCTAGTGGTGGGTCCATCTTGGAGCTGGCTGGTATTGGCTCTATGCGACACAGAGGAGAGCTTCTGACAGCTTCTCATAGATGCCACCCTTGTACCCCCCCAACCCTAAAACCTGTCCATGCAAAACAAATCCATTATTTCACACAAAGAATATAATGGTGCCTGAAGATGTTTGGCTTTCTTTGAAATGCTATGTGACTTAAATTCAGATTGTGCAACCTGTAACCCTATAATATGCTGTTACAGATTGTCACTAAACCAGAGCAGGAGGGGATTGCAAGACCTACATTCGGTATTATACTTAAATTTAGCACTGATCACAGAAGATTGTTGCTAAATGCTTCACTCCAAAGGCTCCATTCATTTCTCCCCATTCTCATGCTTTCTCTAGCACTGTTCTAGCAGCTTTCTGCCCTAGCTGAGGCAGCTCCATGGTTCATTGAAGGTCTCTTGCTTTAATGTACCTAGTTCTTGCATGCATCCCATACTCTGTATTGACTCCTTAATCTAAACCTTGAAAGACTTTGTTGTATTGCCTAATAAAGCAGAACAAAGCCATTAAGAAGATTTGAAAACATTGGGACAGAAATACGAAGAGGAGTTCTGAACACTTTTGAAGGGAAGGGAGAGCAAGGATTCAATGCAGTCTAAACACAACATGCAAGGAAGAAAGAAGATACGTACCGCAGGCAGACAAAGCCAGGAATATTGCCAGCAGCAGAAGAAAAAAAAATAGGGTCAACCTGCAGTGGAAGTTAAGGCAAGCAAGCCTCCTTAAGGTGATAGGAAGGCTGCTGAATGAACTAACTTAAGAGACAAATCAGATGGTGACTAGAAATGGTAGAAGCTAATGAAATAATCTATGCAAGATTTTTTTCTTGTTTGGGTTTTTTTTTTAAATCACAAACTTTAATTTTTAACCTCTAGCTTGACTCCTGGGAGTTTCCCCTGGACTGTTAAAGTATCACAGTTAGTGATGGCAGTAATTTTAGCAGGTTAGTTCTTATATTATACATCATAACCAGAAATTATATAATTTCCCATGTAAGATAAGTTACTCTGGGTACGCTCAGGAGAAGTAATAATTACCATGGTACAAAAAGCCCATAAAAGACAAAAGGGAAATAACAAATCCATTGCATCTTCCAGATGTCGCCAATATGGGAGGCTCAGCTGAATTGGGCAAAACTTGAACCCAAAACACAGAACTCACAGCCAATGTCATTAGTAACAGCACATCCCTTTATTATACTTGTTTTGTAGTTAGTACCAAAAATATCACATCCAGTATCCTCCCGCTTTCTATACTATTCAAAAGGAGAAGAGAATGGAAAAGAAGGGATAGAGTGTGAAACAGAAGCTAAATAAAATGAGTTGAATTTTCTCTGCCCTCCTGCCTTATCTTTCAAAGCTAATCAGCCAGAAAGCTTTTAAAAATGAGTGTACATATATTGCTTAATTTCTCTTTGTATATACACCTGTGTATAATTCTCATTAGATCTCTTTTCTGCTTTGAGTCTAAAGCATCAGCTAGAATCATAAAACTTTTTGGTTTTTTACAAGTACTTCACTGGATTTTATTCTAGTATAAAGTTTTAACTCAGCAGTGGCCCTGACTTCCACAGCTGACTCAGGGCATGACATCCATAAATAATGTAATTTATGACACAGATCTTAGACATAAGATGGGAGGAATTTTTCTCAGATCAGAACACCTTTTTCATGTGAGCCTTCATAAGTGTCAACAATTTCTCTTTGACTTTTTTAGAAAGAAGTTCAGACTTTTCACTCCTAAACTCCAGCTACAGATTGCCTTCATGATTTCTTGAGTTCTAGTCAGAGCCAGAAGAGCTGTCAGAACAGCCATATTGTTGCTTATTCATGAATTCCATTGCTTTCTCATTCACTTCTGAATAAATCCAGTCATCTGCCATATATTCTTCTGCCATAATTTCTTTCCAACACAGTAGTTTGCATGATGTGTAGATCAGACCAAAAAGTCAGTACTTGAATAGTCAGCCATGTAATCAGGGAGTCTACTTTTCTGTTAAATGTTTTCTTATCTGAGATGGAAAATAAATAAATAAGAAACAGAAAGAAAAAATGTAGATGTATCCTTCATAATAAAATTTTGTTGATCTTTTCAAAATAAAAATTTGAAAAATGTACGTACAGTAGGGTCTCCTATGTCGCACGCTTGCAGTCTTAATTAGGGTCCACGAAGTCCTACTTCCGCGTTGAATGGCAGCTGCACCGCTGCCACCACCCACACCCCTGCCACGTGTGCTGCTGCACGTGTGGATACTGAAAATTTAAAATAGGACTGGTCATGGCTTATTCTGGGGGCAATTTTGCTCCACTTCTTGTTTGCTGCTAAGCTAAGCAGTTCACGGTTTTAATGTGGTTCCTGAATTTTTGGTAATTGTTTGGCTTATTAGTAGTAATGTCTGAATCTATATATAGATACCCAAGTTGCCTGGTAGCCTGCATGTGATCTACAAAATACTGCTTTATGCCTTAGGTATGAAAATCATCTCTCCTCTGACATTCCCATTACTGGGGATGTCTGTGAGCACCAATGACCCAGAGAACGAAATTGGTATCCGCCTGCTCAGCCGCTGAGTAACTCACAGAAAACTGGTATGTGACTGAAATATTTTCCATCTTAACAGTTCTCAGCTTCATTAGGGAATGATGATACATACTGGTTTGGGATTTTATTGACTCCTTAGGGAAACGGTGCTGCAGATTCAGGCAGTTCAAGAAAAACAGGTGTTTGATTGGCAGGTTCATAGGGTATACTGAGTTGGAAGGGACCCACAGGATCACCTAGCCCAACTCCCAAACGAACACCTGCCCAGGGATCAGGCCCACAAGCGTGGAGCCATGGGCACCATGCTCCATCCATCCAATGCCCCCATCATCTAGGCGACTTCACTGAGTTCCTCATTGAGTCTTCTCTTGAACACCTCCAGGGATGGCAACTCCACCACCTCCCTGGGCAGACCATTCCAATGAGGGATCACTCTCTCTGTGAAAAACCTCTTCCTAACATCCAGTCTAAACCTCCCCTGGCATAGCTTAAGGCCATGTCCTCTTGTTCTGGTACTGTCAGCCTGAGAGACGAGATTCACACCCACCCGACTGCAGCCTCCCTTCAGGTAGTTGTAAACAGCAATGAGGTCACCTCTGAGCCTCCTCTTCTCCAGGCTGAACAACCCTAGTTCCTTCCATGGAGAGCCTGAAGAAGAGAAGAGGTAGATGGTGATTTCTTCCTTTACTTTGCCCCATCACCCCTCTCACAAACAGAGGACATGTAGTGTATTCTGATGGGCAAAAATGTACAGATATGAATATGTCAGCTGTAACAAACACTTTGAAATTACATGCTTAGCAACACAGTAGCTAAACAGAGTTGGCTTCAGCCTTTCAGAGCTTTGCCCTCATCTGTCAAGGAAAACAGAAACACCGTTCAACAAGTGAATGGCCACTTTCTTCTGGGAAGAATGCCACAAGCAAATTAAGAGTATTGCAAACAAAACTGGTTTGCATGTTTGACATCAATGCTAATCCTTTGAAAAAAAGCTTCTATGTAATTTCAACTGCTTATGTTATTTGATTCTCTCTGGACTGTTGAGCTGATATCTGTATGATTTTGACAGAACAAACTGAATTTATGTGGCTGAAATCATCACAAGGAGTCACTGAAATAATTAAAAAGAGTCAACAATCTGAGTCATCAGGTGAGAGAGAGTGACACCTGCAACCAGCCCCTGTCCCTACCTTATGCAGTCAAATTTTTGATGATGGGCTTAAAATTTCTGGCTGCCACTTCGAAGTGTTTCTTAACAGCTCATCCTGACATCAGAGTTATAATATTTAGTACTGCCAAATTAATCTTTGTGATTGAATTAAATTGTTCATAACAGAAAATAGAATCTGCCACACAGAAATGGATCCTCATTGCTAAAAAAGAAGTGTTCACTTGTAAAAGTTTTCATAAGCCTATGCTTGTGCAGAAATTATTGGGATATCAGGGCTAGCCTTCAAAACTATTATATATTGTAGAGACATAGCCTGCTTTCTAGATTTGAATTTATTTACACCTTGGTTCTTGCACTGCTAAACTTTTTATTATGTGAACTAAAATGGTTTGATTTTTTAGGGGGAGAAAATTATATTTGAGAATTATATATTGCATATATTAATATTTTACAAATTAAACCCTTGAGCTTTCTAAGGAAAAGGATTACACATTGGAGGTATCTGTAAGAGATAGAGGTATCTTCTGTACCTGTTTCTACCTCTTTATAGTTGGTGCCTTATTGATTTAAATAAAAAAATGCAAGTAGCATCCTTATTGACACTAGATTTTGGGCAGTTTAGACCAGAAGAGAAAATTTTACTTGTTTGACCACTCTTCTAGTAGTTTCTCTCCAACTTTTCCCAGTTAGCACTCTAAGATATAAACAGGCTTGTAAGAATACACATTTCTAATTCTTAGCTGAATAAGAAGAGGTTCACAATGTTTTTCAGGAAGAGCCAATAATAACAAATATGTAATTTAATAGCAGATTAACAATTCAATATGACCCATTGAGGCTGAGAATATTTCAAAATAAACTGATTAATCTCATTAAAAATGTGATAATGTCATTGGCATATTATCAATCTCTATTTTAATTGTAGATATTTTTCCCTTTTCAGTTCTGGACTAATGTTTCAGGCTGACAGGGCAAATAAGCAACATGCTGAAAACGAATATGGAAGCTGTCACAGGTATCTGTATAGATCATATCAAAGGGTTCAGGGACATCAGTGGCTTAGCTACTTATAATGTGGCTACTATACATTAGCATCAATCAATTCAAAATAACTATTAGTAAACCAAGATTAGTTGGTGAGCACAGGTGTCAAACAACCTGTTGCTCTAAGCATACCATTCTTGATTTAGTGAACAAAGCATAGAGAGAATACAACAACAGTTCAGTAATGATATATATATAAGAGTTATCTTTCACCAAATGTACCAAGATGGGAGAGAAGGCAGAGGGATACAACCTGAGACTGCTGCTACCACTGTTCCACCAGTCAGGATCATTTCCAGGTCATACAGAGAAGTTGCAGTGGATGCTGACCCTGTTAACTGTACGTGGCTTAGCTCCTTCAGTAGCTTTTTAAGATGCATTCTCTCTTGTGTGCTCCATTCACTAACATAACTAGAAGAAAGTTTACAGAAGACTGAAGCTAGTTTTAAATCTATTCATTTTAAGGGAAAGGCTACATTAAAATAAAAAAGTCAAAGTCAACATGCTATAGAACAACAAATGCATTTTAGTACCTATTTCACCCGTATTTTGTAATGGTAGTATATGGTCTATCTTAGTTATAACAGATTTTTTTTCAATCATGACAGATATGTAACACCTGGGCTCCCCAGTTTAAGAAGAATGTTGAGCTGCTTGAGAGGGTCCAGAGAAGGGTGACAAGGATGGTGAAAGGACTGGAGGACAAGCCCTATGGGGAGCAGCTACGAGAACTGGGGTTGTTCAGCCTGGAGACGAGGAGGCTCAGAGGTGTGTACAACTACCTGAGGGGGCGTTGCAGCCAGGTGGGTGTGAATCTCTTCTCTCGGGCTGACGGCACCAGAACAAGGGGACATGGCCTTAAGCTACGCCAGGGGAGGTTTAGACTGGATGTTAGGAAGCGGTTTTTCATAGAGAGAGTGATCTCTCATTGCAATGGTCTGCCCAGGGAGGTGGTGGAGTCACCATCCCTGGAGGTGTTTAAGAAAAGACTCAATGAGGAGCTTAGTGACATGGTTTAGTTGGTGGGAGGCTGTTTGGGAGTTTTACTAGATGATCCTCTGGGTCCCTTCCAACTCAGAGGAACCTGTGAAACTTTTTCTCCTGTTTTCTGGCTTTCTATCCAACTTGCTATGACTAATCAGAAAAATCTCATTTGTGAACCTCAAATATTTCATATTAACACATAACTATTAAAATAAAACACTATCTGTCCACAAACAGAATCTTAGAAGAATAATCATGGTCTCAGGTATATCAATTGGGGGTATAAACTCAAGGTACTTTTTACTAAAACACTGTACACAGTTCTAACCAACAAAGTTTAGAAAGGGTAAATGTAATAAAGATCACGCTCCTCAGAGAAGGTTGTCAGCGGAGAAAAATAATTTATCGTCAGCTCTAACTAAATTTTGAAATTAGTAGAGCTAGAATTCACTAAGTTAAAAGTATCAGCCTCTGCAAATAGAAAAAAGGCAATTAAAAGAGTAATATAGCCACAGACCTTAGGGATATACAAGTTTATGGCAGAAAAAAAATGGTTTACATGGCTCACAAACTAACATTCACTTGAGAATCAAAACGTCCTAAATAGGATATCAAGAGAAAAAGTAGTTCTTAAATAGGTAATATATGTATTGCCTTCAAGACACTTCCTTTCGATCTCTATCTTGGCTGAATCAAGCAGATGGTCAAGTGACCTTTACTTTCAGGAAGGAGATGCTGGAAAAAAAAGTTTCACAACCATCTTGTTCCCTCCAACTCACTTTTCTTGTCATTTTTCTTTCAAAAGGGATCAGTGGCAGGTCTTCTCTGCAGTTACGCATCATAGTTGGTAGAGACATATAATACTCAGGATCAGGGAAGGCCTTATGCTCATTTAACTACATGTTGCACTGACTGTGAGGAAAAGAGACAGCACAATTAGCNTATTCCGTGATTCTGTGATTCTGTGAAGCTCTGAGTACCTGGCTGCTTTTGTGTGGTCTTGTACTGCCACTCAGCCACTCTATGAGACATTTTCTTTATCTGCAAAATGGGGTGAAATTGCTTGAGTAGCATCCTGAGATCCTCAGCTGAGAGACTTTGTGCGAGCACAGTTGTGCCATTCTTGGGCTAAGTGGTAACTGCTGAAAGCCAGAAGCGATAGCTGAGTTCTCAGAGCCTGATGCCTGGAGGAATGACACTGCATGCGCAGAAATTGTAAGGTTGTCTCCTCTGGAGGTAGCCTGCAGCAAGTAAGTGTTTCCTCTTCCATCAGCAAAGACGAAAGCAGAGTGAGATTATGCCTTACAGGCACAACAGAGAAATGGCACTGCTTTCCTCATCATCCTTCCATTATAGGTCATAATGCTACTCTCCTACTTGTCTTATATATGGGTTAATGGTTTAGCATTGGCACCATGGGAAGCACACTCTCCACTCTCTGCTTTTAGAGGAGATCAGTGTTACTTCTACTTGCAGTTCTCAACCTTCCTCTTCTCGTAGGAAAGTAGAGTTTCCAGTGATTACCACATAACCTCTAGTCTCTCATCCTTCTCCAAAACACACCACTGACATTTCTGACACACGCTTATACAGTCTACTCTGAAGAGCTTACAGCGGTAGAAGGCTCTTCCATCTCTATAAGTAAACTACCTACTTCAATGATGTAAGAAAGTTTTATTCTCATATAACTGATTGTCACTTCTTACAACTTAAACCCATTATTCCTAGTCCCACATAAAACAGTGTGAGTGCTTATTCTTCCGTGTCTACTTTTAACATAACTGAAGATTATTGTCAGATTTTCCTCAAATCTTCACTTGCCTTAAGTAACATCTCTCTTTCGGGCAGAGAAATGACTGTGCTGGTTATTTGTTTTCTAAGAGCCCATAGCATAGTAGGAGCCCAGGAGAAGTTTCTGCCTTTTTGTCCTGCAAGAAATTTGTCCTTACTATTGCTGCAGGTTTGACTCTGGTTATGGCAGGTAAAACAACAAAGTCTGCCCCATCTCCTGAAATATAGATTTTTTTTAGATTTTAAAGGCAAAAGTTACTGTCTAGAAATATTAAATCATATCACGAAGAATTATGTAACCCTTGAACCAGGTTTTAAAATGTGATTCACTGAAGACATCAATCAATGGTAGAAATAAGCATTTTTTCCAGGAAGGCAGAAATTCCTTAATGGAAAGACTAAGGCAAATAAAAAAAGATCTGTCTCTTAAATCATAGTCTACCTTACAAAAAAACCAAGAATCTATAATATTGCTGCATTACTGAAATTGCCTATTAGAGTCCTTTGAGAATTTCACTTAAGACTTTTGAAACATTAAGCCTGAGAAAGGAATAGGAGGAAAAGTGCTGTTGATTTTCATTTTGTGTTATTTAACTTGAAAGCAAAGATAAAGCAAGACAGTGAATTCAGCAGGAGGCATTATTTTTTGAAAATGTATTTACTTGAAACAAGCTGACACTAGCAGTTAGAAAAAAAGGGAATTTTACTGAAAAATTATCAGCATTTTCACAGATCTGGAATTCTTGGTATTGATCTGCCTTAGGTTAGAAATTCTGACTCCAGCTTCATGAACAGGCATACTGAAAGGATCCCTCTGAAAATGAGATCTCTCAAAAATCCTCTTCTTTCTCCTTCCCTCTTTTATTGAAACTGTATTAGATGTTAATCCCAAGCACAACTCTTTCAGTACATGTCCATCTACAAACAATGTATTTGGGTAGCAAACAGGTATGGAGAAAAAGAGTCATTATTTTGTGACCAAATCCCTATTCTGCTGCATGATGAAAACCAGACTAGAAGTAGTTATCTCTAGAAAGCTCCAAATGATACCACTATAAGAGGAAAGGGTTTGAGGTTTTCCCATAGAAATGGAATCTCTCTGTTCAAACCAAAGTGAAATGAAAGATTGCCATCACTGTGTAGATGATATACCACCCATGAAAGATTTCTCTCTTACTAAATACCCAAAAGTCTACAGAGAAAGGAGATATGATCAAAATAATAAATTTTACAGCTCTCTTGCTCTGATTTTCTGTCTAGGAATTGTAAATCACTTTTAACATGGAAGCTTAGTGCAGAAAAAGCAGCTCCCACTGGTACCTCTCTGTGAGCTGACAGATTATGAATTAAACTCATAGAGCAAACTTATGTAATCTGTCTAGAAAAAGAATTTTGTTGCCTTTAAAATATAAATTTCTGCTGTATAACCAGTAAGAAAGGTTAGAACTCCTTAATTCCTCTGTGAACTTCTTAAGCCCACTCAAGAAAAAGCACTGGGCAAGGAGGAGAAAGATGCAACTTTCTCTCTCTACCATTTTATACTGCTTATGAAACATTCCAAACTCTAAGAACATGTCATTCAACTAGGCTTCTTCATCTTTTTCCTGAAATAAAATGCTGGAATAACTGGATGCCACTATGTTCCTAAGCCCTGCTGGGACACAAAATCTAGTTCTTGCATGCCTTTTTCTGCAATGGCTGAGAAACAGTAGCATAGCAGTGCACTCATTGAATATCACAATTTGTAATCTCTATTCCTGCCTGTTTCCCATGGATAGCCTTGCAACTAAGCATTCATCTGGGAAAGGGATACAGGGGCCGTTTCTCCAGCAGTCCTCTAAGACACCTGTCCCCCACCTGCTGCTCAATCCAGTCCTGGGTCAAGCATCCAAAACCCCTGTATGTTGCTGTACAAAGCAGGAGCAACTCAGACCTGTCCGTAAGTTTACAGCTAACTTTTTTTGTGCAAGACAACATTTTGGGGACAAGAAATCATCACAATTGAATGGAGAGGAGAGCAAATGAAATTAGGAGCCGTAAAGTTTCACTACTTCATCAGCCAAATGGAACCGTAAAGTCTTTAAAGGCAGACACATTAGTGTACATTGGTGCCAACAAACTATTCAAGTTTTCAAAGTACAAAATCTCCTGAAAATTCACAGTCCTGCTGCCTGCACTGGAGCTATCCATGCCCTCTACAATCACCAAATGCTTCAGCCTTATGGGGGCCTTCAGGAACAAGGTACTACATTTTAAGACTTCTATGACATGAAGTTTGAATTTTTTTAAAAAATAAATGCTTTTCAAGTGGTGTCATCACATAGAGTTGTGAACAAGCCTTTTAAAAAGGCCCTCATCAGTTATAAACTAGCATATGAGGAATATGTTCCAACAGAGTGATTAAGCCCCAGCCGATATCCATGCATGGGGTTGTTATGTCCAAAGTGAAGAACCCGGCACTTAGTCTTGTTAAATCTCATATTAATGGAGTCTGCCCATCTGTATAGCCTGTCAAGGCCCCTCTGAAGGGCCCTCCTACCATCTGGCAGTTCAACATTCGCCCTCAGCTTGGTATCATCTGCAAACTTGCTGATGATGGACTCAATTCCCATGTCCATATGGTCAATAAACATGTTGAACAGTGCCGGGCTTAACACTGACCCCTGTGGGACTCCACTAGTGACTGGTTGCCAACTGGATGTGGCACCATTCACCAACACTCTCTGAGCTGGTCCATCCAGTCAATTCCTAACCCAACATAAAATGCTTCTATCCAGGCCATGCTCTGATAGTTTCTCCTGAAGCTTACCATGTGAAAGCGTGTCAAAAGCTTTGCTAATCCAAGTACACAACATCCAGGGCCTTTTTATCATCAACCAGGTGAGTCACCCGATCATAAAAGGAGATTAGGTTGGTCAGGCAAGACCTGCCTCTCTGAAATCCATGCTGACTAGTTCTAATGTCATGGT
>WEKX01001613.1:130767-140827 GCA_013390025.1 Pitta sordida | reverse complement strand
CAGATTAAAGTCTCCTGCAAGAACTAGGGCAGCCGATCTTGAGGCTGTCTCTAGTTGCCTAAAGAGCAATAGGTCTGCCTCTTCCTCCTGATCTGGCAGTCTGTAACATACTCCAAGCAGAATTTCAGTTTTGTTGAGTATCCCTCTTATCTTGACCCATAAGCTCTCTACTTGATCATCCTTGATGTCAAGTTCTATAGTATCAAGGGTTGCTTTAATATATAGGGCCACCCCACCATATATAGAGCCACTCTACGTGCTCTCCTATCTCTTCTAAAGAGCGTGTAGCCTGCCAATATAGCACTCCAATCGTGCACGTCATCCCACCATGTTTCCGTGATGGCAACTATATCGTATCACTCCTGATACACCATAACCTCCAGTTCTTCCTGTTTGTTACCCCGTCTGCGTGCATTGGTGTACATGCACTTAAGCTGTGTTGCTGAATATGTTTTTGGCTCAATTTTACCAGCTTCTGTGTCCTCTCGAGTGACTGCTGGATTCCCTTCCCCCTTCAAACCTAGTTTAAAGCCCTGTCAATGAGTCTTGTCAGCCCTCAGCCCAAAACCCTATTGCCCCTATTTGATAAATTCGGCCCTCCAGGTCTGTCAACCCTGGTTTGGTGAAGGACACCCCATGATCATAGAAACCAATATTTTTCTGGTGGCACCAGCCCTTAAGCTATTTATTAAGAGCAAGAATCCTCCTATTGATTTCAGGGTCCAATCCTGCCATTACAGGGACAGAGCAAAAGATTACCTGCATTCCTGCCCCGCTGATCAAATGGCCAAGTTTCTTAAACCCCTCCCTAATTTCTCTGAATCCTTTCTAATTGATCTCATCACTACTGGCCTGGACGACCAGCAGCGGGTAATAATCTGAAGGTCGAATTAGTTTTGGCAACCTCTCAGCAATATCCCGCACCCAAGCCCCAGGGAGGCAGAAGACCTCCCTGTGGCATGGGTCAGATCAACAGGTAGGCCCTTCTGTTCCCCTCAGAAGGGAGTCCCTGACAACNCCATACCCAGGCCCCAGGGAGACAGCAGACCTCCCTGTGGGATGGGTCTGGTCAACAGGTAGGCCCTGCTGTTCCCCTCAGAAGGGAGTCCCCGATATCCACTACCCTTCTTTTCTTTTTGGCACTAGAGGTTCTGATAGGTTGGATGGAAGAGGTAGATCCTAGTGATTTACTAGGTGGGGTGCCTCCTTCCATGTCATCCTCCTGATCCCCAAAATCCAGAACCCCGAACCTCTTCTGTACGGGTAACTCATAGGGTGGCATCTGAAAGGGTGGTGGCGGACAGGAGAGCGATGCCTTACCCGAGACCTGTTCCCACTCCCCCTCATCCTCGAGATTTTCTTCCTCTACTCTGTGTTGGAGAATGTGAGGTACATGTGGATGCTCTGGCTCCCAAGAGTCGCCAAAGGTTGGAAGCGCACAGTCCCTCAATTCTACTTCCCTTGCATTATCTTGATTATTTCTCCGCCTTTCCACCTCTTCCCTTCAGCTCTCTTATCCCAGCTCACACTGGACACAGGTGTTTTGCAGGCTGTCCTTCTGGTCAACCATCAGGCTCAGGCATTCCCTGCAGCCAGGAGTCTGGACAGCCACATCCACTGACACAGGGGTAGTTTGGGTCTGAGCTTCCCTTGTAGCCTTGGCCCCGACTTTCATCCGTCTGGTTCTGGCCATGACTGACAGGCGGACGAAGGAGAAACAGTACCTGCCAAGACCGGGTCTGCTACCCTGCCCGCTTGCCCTGCCCGCGCAAACTGCCGCGCAAACTGCCTCTTAATTACTTATTTACAAGCCCCCCACAGTTGCCCAAACCCCCCGCAGTTAACGTCCCTGTTTGCTGTGCCCCGGTTCGCTGTGCTCCCAGGAGAGTAAACGGTTTAAGTGCCCACAGGTGGGAGGTCTTGGCTCCCTGTGCGCCCCTCCTCCCCTCCTCCCCAAGAGTCCAAGGTGAGATCGGCTGCTGGCTTCCCTGTGGTGCTGGACCCCGCCCCCCAGGCTGTGGCTGCCTGGGTGCCGAGACTGGGTGTGTGAAGCGGGGGATGCTGTGGGCAGTATCACTTTTCTGCTTGCTCTGTCCCTCTCAGAACCAGAGGAATCCTTCTCTGGAGTTCTTGTCACTGCTTCTGTTAATGACAAAATTGAGTAACACTCTCCTACTTCTCTCTCTTCAAGACTTCTTTGCTGATCTTTCTCAGCAAAAAAGCCCTTACTCTGCCTTTGAAGGTTCTCTGAATGCAATGTTCCTTGCTTAACACATTCCTTCCACCATGGGCAATGCTAAGCATCAGTGCCAGACATAGACAAACATAAGAAGCCTAAGACATGCCTTGAAAATGATCAGACATGAAAAAAAGAAAGCCCAAACCAAAACAACAAAACCCGTCAATCATATGAAGTAAGATTGCAAAAGGTAGCCTGAAAACAAGGGGAAACTTGATCCTGTGATAACCGCATACCAAATATCTATCATAGAAATAACCAGTGCTCCAGAGCATGTAGTCAAGAAATTTTTCTGCTCCTTCACTGTTAATAGAGGACAAAGTAGACTTCCAAAGCTGTTTTCACCCCAAGTGCAATTCAAGTATGGATAACATACTGCTATGAAAAACAATTAAGAAATTAGTAAACTTTGAAGAGCGAGGAGTCACTTCCCTGGATGACAGGAACATCCACAGTATCATAATTCATCACAACTAACTCTGTGCAAGAGACATTAAACTATAACTTTCAGGATTTAAGCCAATTTCAAATGATTTCAACTCAGAATAAGCCTTCAAATACCTGTGTATAAGCAAAGGCCATGTAATCCCATTTTCATCTGACGTATACGACACTAATCATTGCTGGAGACATGGCATGGGATTAGGTGAGGTTTGGACCTCATCCAAGATGGTATTTCCTATATGTCAGCTCAATTCTACTTTTAGCTTTTCTGCTAAACCCCTTCAGGGTGCCCAGAAGCAAAGCAACTGTTGCCAGCGTTTTTCTTGCTTGCAATCTTGAGACTAAAATTCCCTTAAAGACACACTAAGAACCAGTGTGTCATATAAGGGTCAGGAAAAGAATCCTTTCTCCTCAAGGAAGAAATGTTATCAAAATATCTCCCGGTTTTCATAATTTTAAACACTGTAAAGGGAGAAGCAAATATTCAGGGAAAACAGAGAATGCATCAAAACTTTTAGAGCAAATGTGCTGTCTGAACAACAATTATCTATTTAATCATTGTTTCCAAACTCTGATTTTTCATGCTAAACTTGGATAGAAAGGGAAAACACCTCTAGTCAACTTTTGTATCATCAAGAAGGCTGTTTTGAAATATGTGAAGATTCAAGAAACCTTTTGAAATCCAAGACTGGCTTTTCCAAGCATTTCAGTATTATGGATCAGATCCCTAAGCATCATTTCATACACTTAAAGGCGCTACTTCTAACATTTTTAAAATAAATTTCAATCTACTAATCTCCTAAAATTAAAAAAAGTCAAGCTAATTTTCCAAGTTTACTAATACATATAAACCATTAAATTCCAGAGTTCGATTTTTTTGAGGAAAAAAAGTAATCACAAGATTACAAGGACTGTGAGTTCTTAGTTCTAATGGCACTGCAGAACAGCCAGCATACCAGCACTTTATTTCCTCTCCTATGATCAAGCTGTGAAAAAAATGAAAAAACAGGGCAATGTCCTGATATCAAATAAAAACCTACTATTTGATCTCCTGCAGCCAGTCTTTCATCTCATGAATTTTTATAACATGGCCAAGAATTATACCCAGCTATTGTTCAACTAATCCAACAACATTCCCTCGATAGAAAATCCCTGAGATTCAGCATAAATCAAAACCCAGAATTATAAAAGGATTCCTGGAAAACCTCTAAATTATGAACTCTGTTAGAAATAAGGAGTGTGAGAAAACAAAAGTATAAGCAAGCCCTTGCAATATTGTAATTTTCCTAGAACTTCCTTTTATCAGTCTAGATTAAACAATTCCCACAATATCTTTTTTCCTCTTTTGCATGCCTTGTGCAAGAGCAATGAAACCATAGCTGTGCCCTGTAGGTTCTTGCACTATACCTTGAAGAGTATAGAAGAGTTGCTAAATTATGCTGAAGTGACACAATGATGTTAGAACTTGACATGGACATCGCTACTCAGCCAGTAAACCCGTGGTCTCTGAGGGCCAGCAGTTTCCCTTCCACATTTAAAAATGTGCATCTGATGTGTAACATGTCTGAGGAAGCAGATGTGTCTCTAATCTTATGAGAATCCAATACCTTCTCTGTTACTGACATGGTTGACTTATGGCTAACATGTTTTGAATCAGGAGGACTATAGTCTTTTGGTTTTATTTTTAAACTTTCCTTTAGTTTTAAATGTGAAACGTATAGCTGCTGCAGGTATATATTTGTAACCATATGTATAAAATGTATAAATCTGCATCAAACTCGTAGGATCAGCGAAGTGCTGATTGGAAGCCACCTCTGGATGCCATCCAGCCCAGCTCCCTGATTGGAGGTCCATCTCCAGCACTAGAGGATGTCAGCCAGAGCCTTGTCCAGCAGAGTTCTGAAAGCTTCCAAGAGCACCAATTCCAGCTCTTTCTGGCAACCTACTCCAGTGCTGCAATGTACCCTGTTGCTGCACCACCCTCCTAGACAAGAAAGGCCACTCCAACATCTCAAGTAGTGATTTATCCCTTGCCTTCCCTCTTTTGCTATCGAAAATAATCTTTCTCTAATTTGAGATTTCTCTTCCAGCAATCTGAGGCTGCCACAAAGTCCCCCCTTAGCCTTCTCTCCATTACTCATGTGCTGCCATCAACAACCCCTCCCTGTCACTGTCCATTAGTGCTCTTAGCCTCTCCCCACAAGTCTGCTACATCTGACTATCTTGGTAGCTCTCTGCTAAACCTTTTTTTCAGTCAAGCATCTTCCTTGAACCAGGGTACCCACAGGAAGACACACTAGAGCAGCTTCACCAGGAACAAAACTGTCTTCCTGCTCATGCTTCTTCCAAGGTAGCCCAGGATTGGTATTGTCTTAATAATGAAGAAACACCACTGTTGACTCATGTTCATCCTCATTTCTGCTGTAATACCTAGTCCTTTTTGTGGGAGATGCTATTGATATGGTCAGGTCACAGACTGTGCTGATGGAAAGAGTCAGACCTCTGGGGGAGCAGAGCTTTGCAAATGTCCCTGCTGAAAATATTTTTTTTTATTATTTTTTAGCCCATGCCTCAGTTATTACAAGATCCACCCAAAATCATTGTCATCCACAAATCTTCTGAGGGTATGCTCTGCCTCATCATGGGAAGCACATAGTCCATGATATTGCCAGGAAACAGGGACGAAGCAGGATAAAGCTC
The DNA here is from genome assembly GCA_013390025.1 of Pitta sordida. Lineage (NCBI taxonomy): Eukaryota > Metazoa > Chordata > Aves > Passeriformes > Pittidae > Pitta > Pitta sordida. The sequence continues at coordinate 135,444 of WEKX01001613.1, read as the reverse complement.
CCTTGACCCTCTACTTCACTTTTCCCACCCACCTTCTATACTCTGTTGCTTTCAGTAGTGGCTCTCCCTCTTCTTCACAAACTATGATAGGGATGGTTTCCATGTGAAGCCTGGAGAAGGAAGAAAAAGAAAAGTTCCATACTTAGCTTTTTCTGCATCCTCATTCCCTCAGTCATCTCCCACCACTCCTCTAAAGCCCTCATTTTCTCTGAGTTTCTCTGTGAGGAAAACTTGTAAAACGCCATCTTTATGACCATTACTACTCTAAGCTCCTGCTGGGTTTTCGCCTTCACAATTTCATATATGTATGTCCGAGCAATGCCTTCACAATACACGTCTGCAAGCAGTCATTGTTTCCCCTTAATATGTACTCCTCTTCTCTACTCTCATTCATCAAAATGTTTTCTACTTGGCCAAACAGGCCTTTTGACAGAATTATCCACATTCCTTTAAAATGACATGGCTTACTCCTGAGCTTTCTGGTCTTTTTCTTTGAGAATCTACTGCTTTCCTGGACATCATAGCAGCTCGTCAGATGATTTTTGCCTGGTTATTCTGTAAATAAGACAAAGTTTGAATTTGTATAAAGTATATTGGTAAGACAGGCAGATTGCCTGTCTTTCTGGTATCTTTACATAACATTACATTTCCTGAGTTGTGTGTTGACATAGAACTTCCTAGACTACCGCTGCACTCCATTTTCTGGTTTATGTGTATAGTGGTGAGTGTACCCACTTCTCATGTGGGAGACTGGGGGTTCGATTCCCACCAGGGAGGCAGAGGTGCCATTTAAGAGTTGGACTCAATCATCCTTGTGGCTCCCTTCCAACTCAGAATATTCTGTGGTTCTGTGATCTTCCCTTTTACATATCTTCCTTCTGCAGCAAACATCCCACTTCTCCTTCCCACTTTGTTTTTATTTTTTCTCCTATAAGCTGGAAACTGTTTTTGTCAAATAGACTTGACTATTCACAAAATATTGTGTGGAACTATCATCAAGTTCTATAGAAGAGTAGAATAAACTGCTCTTTATGCAAACATTCCCTCAGCAGTACCAGCTCTTCAGGACAAAATACTACTTGAAGGGATACAGTACTTCTTGTAGTAAGTGTCCCCGCCTGTCATGTGGGAGACCTGGGTTTGATTCCAGCCAGGGAGGCAATTGTGCCATTTAATGAGTTGGACTCAATGATCCTTGTGGGTCCCTTTCAACTCAGAATATTCTCTGATTCTGTTACTGTCAGGCAGCATCTCCTGATACTCAGTAGCATAGGATGCTGAACTTCTGGGAATCCTGGACAACTAGGCACAATGTCAGTGGGCATCAGGGGCACAACTGTCCACGCCACAATGCACTGCACAGTGTGTATGTACCTGGTCACATGGGCTCACTCTGTAACGTGGTGCAGGGTCTGCCCCTGCACGCACCCTAAGCAGGAGACTCCTTGCTTTTTCCAGGTGTGTATTCAGCCATTGAAAGACATCCCTCTCTGTCCCACTCCAGATACGTCCTGACTGGTTCTGGGACCACACTGTATATAAAACAGAATAATAACATACTGTGTAGTAATACAGTTTATAGACATAGGCCAGGTGTCTCTTAAGTAGAGACATTAAAATAACATAACCAATAGAAATATAGTAAAATGATCTTTAAAAAGAAATAAGTATCTGTGATCCCATAAGTTAATTATCTAAATTTCTTAGAACTTTGCTGTTTACCATTAAAATTGTCTGCATTTGGGGGTAGGGGGAAAGGTGTTTGCCCATTTGGTTTTGCTGAACAGCTATAGTAAGAGCTTCCTGACTTTCTGTACTCCTTCTATGGAAAAGATGTAACAGCACTCAACTGAAAATAAAAATATTTCTAGATGATTGTGGATGTTTTCCCTTTATAGAAACTTGCTGATTTTCTCATTATCATACTTTGAGGGCTGCAAGCCATTTTGGAAAAGTACTGCCCCCATCTATGTCATCTCTAACTCATTCTGCCAAGTATCCACTTCTAAGAATACTGCTCTGACTTTATCCATACCATTCTCCCTCATTTACTATCAAGGCTAATTTCTCTTATGTGTTAATTTCTGCAGATCTGTTTCAGCACTGCTTTTTTATTACCCATATTTGGGTAAAATTCCTTCCAATTTTACTTGCCTATCTCTCCCAGTTTCAAGAAGAGATAAAAGGCTAGAAAAAAGTCCTTTTGTCATTTTGACAGAAGAAAAGGTGACTCTAAATATAGGATATTGCTATTTCAAATCAGCTCCTGCATAAACAGTTTACACAAGACCTCAAAGTCAGTTTGTAATTAACTAGTCCATACTTATTTATGAGAATTATTATTATTCTAGGAATTATTTTTATGACATAGCCATATTCAAAATATTTATATGATGCACCTAAATGTTACTTATTAATCTATAATTGAATCTATTACATTTATGAAAAAATCTACATGTCAGACAGTAAATGTACATAAATTCATTATGCCCTCCTCTGAAAATATGTCCTCACACTTATAGGAGTGTAAAAGCTGCAACTTTCAACCTGAAACTGGTTACAAAATGGAAACAACAATACTGCCTTTACACTCACTCCACTTACACTCTTTGCTCTCAGTGGAGCCCAGCAAAGATTTCCAATGTAACAAAATTCTATCTTAGCCAAAAACTTTCATAGATATGGGCCTGGGATGAACACAGCTGGGATGAACTTGCCTCTAAGATAAAACTATCAAAGCTGAAGATTTCTTGAGACAGTTTACATTTTATGATGACATTCCCTTGCTTCTTAAACGTAGCAACCTTTCTTGTTTGTGGGCCTAGAGCTCTTCTCTGAGAATGGAAACATTAGCTACTGATGAAAATATTCATGAACTCTTTGTCACGCTGTTTTTATGGAAGGAAATTCCAGCTATATCATGATCATGAACTGACAAGTAAACTAATCTTTGCCCTTACGTATTAGTCATATTTTCCCTTATGTTCTTTGTAGAGCAACTGGCACATGCGTATTTAATTTAATTCTGCATAAATATTCAACAAAGCCTTTATTATATCACCTTGATGGCTCATTTGGGCTAATAGCAATTAGCCTTAGAGCCACAAAAACAATCAATTTTTTACACTTAATACACCAGCATGTGACGTTTATCAGCCTCACGGAAGCATAGGCTGATTTAAGAGTAACTAATTCTAAATCCGCATGTCTTAAGGAACTGGCCAATGACAACTAGGATCTCCACGTTTTTGTTCAGTTACAGTTAGAGTATTCATCAATTTATTTGCAAATTTTACTCATTTTCATGCACAAGCATTATTCGAGGAAGCTTTGACGCACTTGACACACTTGAATTCTTCAGTTAGCACATCAGATGATCTTCTGTACATTGTTAAATGGCCAGTTGTGGAGAGGATACAATCTGGATATACCCTGCATATGACAGTGATTATATAATATTCAGAACAACTTTGTGACACAAGACAAATAAAATCTTTCTAACATTCTTATTGTACTCAGAACAGTGCCTGCAGCTTTCTGAAGGGATTTGTGTTTCCAGCTCACCAAAGACCTCTGAGACTGCAGAGAGAACTTCTCACTCTCATCTTCATTGACAGAACTTATTTCTGCATCACTACAAACACTACGTTTTCCATTACAGCTGCAGAGGAGGCACTTTCATTGCATGTAGCTGCACAGTTTTCCTAGGAAGTCATGGATGATTTGTGAAGTGGTGAATGAAGTGAAGTGATGAATTAGCTTCCCACTAATTTGCCTCTTTGGTGGGTATATCACCCCTACCTAGGCTAGCCCCTCAATGTGCAATAGCTAACAGGGATGGAAGGGGAGAGAGTCATGACCATGCAACAATTGCATGTTGGATGGGGCTCAGAGAGGCTGCCGAGGAGCTCTGTGCACTAACTTGAAATCCCTGGCTCTACTCCTGCTTTCTATTGCCAGTGTTACATCATTGCACTAGGACAGCCAGACCAGTTTTCAAGTTGCCATTGAACTAGAGGACAACTAAGTTCATCGTTTCCACCTGTACTATTCATATGCAGGATTTTCAGGAAAATTATGCTGCACACTACTCTATTTCTGACCAAAACATATGCTTTCAAGGCAGCCTACAATCACATACAGCTTAGAAATACAGTGGGATGAGGAAAGAAAAAAAATTTTACATAAGCTACAGCATCACTTTCTGTAATACCAATTGAATTTGCCCTGCAAGCCAATGGTAATGAGCTCAGAGTTATCAAAATGGTTTCAAACATTCAAGGAATGTGTCTGGGCAGCCTATTTCCCTGATTACCTACTCTGCTCCCCAATGCCTCTCTTACATGGGAAGATGCTGAAGTTGATAACTTCATCTCACTGGAATGTGTTTTGCAAATATTTTAATAAGTTATTACCCTACTTGTCTATGCAATGCAGTTCCTCAAATACCTCAGCTGTGCTCCTCTCAGCTGTTTAAGTTGCAAATTCCATAACGCNAAGAGTATGAATAAAACACAAGGAATTTCGGGAAGGGAAGTTGCTTTCTTTCTTCCCATAGCCCAGCAGACACAGGGTCAATCAACCAATTTTGAGGACAACATATTCCCCAGAGCCCTCTCTACAGTACACCAGCAAAATGAAAACTCAGACACCCTTTTTTTTTTTTTTTTCCTTTTT
>WEKX01001613.1:115379-130164 GCA_013390025.1 Pitta sordida | reverse complement strand
CACAGCTGGGATGAACTTGCCTCTAAGATAAAACTATCAAAGCTGAAGATTTCTTGAGACAGTTTACATTTTATGATGACATTCCCTTGCTTCTTAAACGTAGCAACCTTTCTTGTTTGTGGGCCTAGAGCTCTTCTCTGAGAATGGAAACATTAGCTACTGATGAAAATATTCATGAACTCTTTGTCACGCTGTTTTTATGGAAGGAAATTCCAGCTATATCATGATCATGAACTGACAAGTAAACTAATCTTTGCCCTTACGTATTAGTCATATTTTCCCTTATGTTCTTTGTAGAGCAACTGGCACATGCGTATTTAATTTAATTCTGCATAAATATTCAACAAAGCCTTTATTATATCACCTTGATGGCTCATTTGGGCTAATAGCAATTAGCCTTAGAGCCACAAAAACAATCAATTTTTTACACTTAATACACCAGCATGTGACGTTTATCAGCCTCACAGAAGCATAGGCTGATTTAAGAGTAACTAATTCTAAATCCGCATGTCTTAAGGAACTGGCCAATGACAACTAGGATCTCCACGTTTTTGTTCAGTTACAGTTAGAGTATTCATCAATTTATTTGCAAATTTTACTCATTTTCATGCACAAGCATTATTCGAGGAAGCTTTGACGCACTTGACACACTTGAATTCTTCAGTTAGCACATCAGATGATCTTCTGTACATTGTTAAATGGCCAGTTGTGGAGAGGATACAATCTGGATATACCCTGCATATGACAGTGATTATATAATATTCAGAACAACTTTGTGACACAAGACAAATAAAATCTTTCTAACATTCTTATTGTACTCAGAACAGTGCCTGCAGCTTTCTGAAGGGATTTGTGTTTCCAGCTCACCAAAGACCTCTGAGACTGCAGAGAGAACTTCTCACTCTCATCTTCATTGACAGAACTTATTTCTGCATCACTACAAACACTACGTTTTCCATTACAGCTGCAGAGGAGGCACTTTCATTGCATGTAGCTGCACAGTTTTCCTAGGAAGTCATGGATGATTTGTGAAGTGGTGAATGAAGTGAAGTGATGAATTAGCTTCCCACTAATTTGCCTCTTTGGTGGGTATATCACCCCTACCTAGGCTAGCCCCTCAATGTGCAATAGCTAACAGGGATGGAAGGGGAGAGAGTCATGACCATGCAACAATTGCATGTTGGATGGGGCTCAGAGAGGCTGCCGAGGAGCTCTGTGCACTAACTTGAAATCCCTGGCTCTACTCCTGCTTTCTATTGCCAGTGTTACATCATTGCACTAGGACAGCCAGACCAGTTTTCAAGTTGCCATTGAACTAGAGGACAACTAAGTTCATCGTTTCCACCTGTACTATTCATATGCAGGATTTTCAGGAAAATTATGCTGCACACTACTCTATTTCTGACCAAAACATATGCTTTCAAGGCAGCCTACAATCACATACAGCTTAGAAATACAGTGGGATGAGGAAAGAAAAAAAATTTTACATAAGCTACAGCATCACTTTCTGTAATACCAATTGAATTTGCCCTGCAAGCCAATGGTAATGAGCTCAGAGTTATCAAAATGGTTTCAAACATTCAAGGAATGTGTCTGGGCAGCCTATTTCCCTGATTACCTACTCTGCTCCCCAATGCCTCTCTTACATGGGAAGATGCTGAAGTTGATAACTTCATCTCACTGGAATGTGTTTTGCAAATATTTTAATAAGTTATTACCCTACTTGTCTATGCAATGCAGTTCCTCAAATACCTCAGCTGTGCTCCTCTCAGCTGTTTAAGTTGCAAATTCCATAACGCCCGTGATGTTTAGGAAAAAGGGAAGTTTATATCTTGTTAAGTAGAGTTGTTGCTACCCCAATGACAAATTCTCTGGATGGAATAGTGTCTGAGAAGAATTTTTTTTTTAATCCTATTTATTATCTTTCATTACTCCTAGGAACCTCTCAGGCTGTGCTGGATGTTTCCACCTCCCACAGCATGAGTGCCCTGGGAGATGTAACCTGTTTGCAGATCTCTCCACTTCTGGTAGCTACAGCAGCTGAAAAGATACTCACAGAGAAGGACTATATACCTGCTGCTTTACTACTCCTTCCCAGCATTGACATTGTGTTCCACTATGGTCCAAAATGCTTACCTAATCATTTTACTTAACAAAAGCAGATTAGAGAAAAATCAAAAGGCTAAAAGTTGTCTCAAACATAGTTAGGGGGAAGAAAACTCAAAACCCAAACAACAAACCAAACATATCATGCTCATCACATTCGAAGAAGGTCAGCATGAAGAGACTGATAAACCATTTTGTCATCACAGACAGTAAAAAACCCCACGCCAACTAAAATCACAAACTTCTTGTTTACATATAGAGGGCAATCTATGCTAGTTNGGAGTCTTGACATCAAGACCAAGTGTCCTTGTGGAAGACAGACTCATGACTTAAGTATTTTTATTTATGCAGCAATTCCATTCTAAAGGAATAAAAACACAATGGCCTATAGAGTACCAAATGAAAGCCAAATTAAGTGACCTAATCAGTTGTCTGACTGGAACATTATAAAATTAAAAATAAATAAATTAATATGAGAACACTCATTGAAACAGCAGCAATAGAAGTTAACTAGTTTTTCTGGCAGGCAGAAGAATTACTCATGGTGGGTGAATATACTTATTCTAAAGCCTTCTCAACACTATAGAAATAAACCAGTCTAAAGGAAAACTAGTTATTTACTTTCTAATATAAGGACTTTCATTGAATTACTTAAAAGGAATTCATATTTAGCCATAATTAAAATTTTCTCACCACAGAAATTACTTTAAGAACATACTTGCTAGCTAATGTGCACAGCTCAATCAGTGTTTTTGTTCTTTCATGCGATTCATCTGATTACCTCATAGTGGAAGACCATTCTCAAGGACCAGCTCTCAAAAGTTACCTAGCTTTTTACACTCATTATAATGAATGTATACTTGCTTAGTCTCACACTATAATGCCAAGAGATTTTTAACATGGCTGTTGTATTTTTCTCAAGATAAATTATCAACTTCTCCTCCCTCCTTTTTTTTCCCTCCTTTCAATACCTTTCCTCAAGCATCAGATGTGCAGGATGCCTTTTAAGAACACATTTTGTGCAAATCTGTGAAAAACATTTTAAAGAGATTAGATTTTTTTTTTTTTAATTTGAAACCCCAAACATTAAATTAGGTAGAAAAGATAAAAAACTTTAATAAAAGGCAGCCTTTCCATGAAGTGTATTTTTATTTTGGCCCCTTTTTTTGATTTGTAGATGGTTGTTGGCTCCTTTTATTATTTTAAATATGTTGGGGAAAGGTTGCTACACCAATTTTCTGACTTCATGATCTTCCAACATCTCCCATGGTGTGTTTAATATCTAGGACTGCTTGAATTCTTGCAGAATATTCCATATCAGTTAACAGACTACCTTATCCATGGCATTGCAGATGTTAGAGGAGCCAAAGGTTCATCTCAGCAAGACACTAATAGAAACCATTCTTACTAAAGATAAGGCTTCTCATGAATAATGAAAACAAAAAAAAAAAAATCAAAGGCAATTTAATCTGTTGTCTTTTGGCTCATATTTCCTGTCGCAGATGACTTTTTTCTAATTTGGAAAAAGTGTTTCAAAGCAACAGCAGGTCTTTTTATTAGTTTCATAACTTCATGGGAATTTCTCACTATTGTGGTTGTGATATTCAGAGCTATAAAATAAAAAACTCACTTTCCTCACAGATACCCATCCAGTAGCCTCTGCTTTCCCTCAGAAAATATCTACCCTCTTCTTCTGCTAGTAAAGAAACAGTTGTGTAAACTTGTAAATTGCTACTACAGATAAAAAGGGGGGAAAACCCCCTAATCTATACCTCCTAAAAATTGACAAAAACCATTCCAAACTGTGAATGTTAGGATTATTCCTCTAATTCAATTTATAGGTGATGTTTTGCTGTTTCCTGGACTTGGCCTTTAAATAGCAGTGCTCTGCCATCAGCTGACATTACATTTATTTCATTTGGCATCACTGGGCCTCAAAGGAGCAGAGATGTTTTCCTCCAGCAGGACAGAAGATCTGGAATTTTTAATTCACTTTCTTGTGTGTTTTGAAGTCCCTTAATCCTCTCTTTGCCTGTCTCTGAAGATAATTTCATAAAAAAATGAAGGTATCTTATTCATAAACACTGTTATCAGAAAGCAGCACCTTTCTCTCTGCATACATCATGCTACAAGAACTGATTTATTTATTTTTTGCATTTCTAATCATTGTACGTTTTGACACTTCAGCGTCAAGTGAATTGCAGTGGGTAGATTTCTAACATGGTTATTCTGGGTTTTCTTTTAAACAAATTTGAAAGAGGCAAAAAAAGTTGAGAGTAGAGATTCTAGATCTTTAAAGGCTTTGGACATCATCTTCCCCCGTTGCTTTGAGATGAGGAAAGTGAGCAACTGCAATCATGTATTTAAGCCTGAACTTCTCTGCAAAACCCCACATTTCATGCTCAAATTGGGATTCATTACAAATACAGTAATCCCTTGAATATCGCGGGGGGTCGGTTCCAGAAAGATGCCTTAATAAGTAAAATCAGTGAAGTAGGGATAAATAGGGTAAATACACTAAAGTCAGGGGAAAAAGCCCTGTGATGTATTGAAGCTGCAAATGGTGAACCACAAAGTAGTGAGGGATTACTGTATTACACTATTAGCTATCCTTCACCTGATGTCACTGAAGTGTTTCTCTGTAGTAGGTGTCTTCACTAGGTACCACTACAGCTAATCCTAAACAGGGACCATGGTACAAGAAATTAAGGGTCCTGAAATGCAAGTAGCCACTTCCTCCTTAAAACTGGCATCAAAGAGGCACTCGAAGTGTGAAGTCTTTAGGTCAGAAGCAAACTATCAGCAGATGAGCCTTAGCTGCCTGGCAGGGCACTGCTCCTTCTCTTCTTTCACAGTTTAGGATTCTGGGGTAGCAAATGATACAATCTCTTCATGGCAAAAAAAAATAAATCTATATATTCTCCCACAGAATCAAACAATAAAGATGAGATATCAGGAGACCACAAAAAGAATAAGGGTTAAGAAAGTGAAAAAAAAAAATCTTAAACTGGAGATTAGGAAAAATATGCTGAGCAGATGCAGACTGTAAGGCTTAGTTTATATGAAACGGGGATCTGGAAAAGCAACTCAGTTGATACCCTTATTTCCACCTACCTAAAAGTGATATAGAGAAGTGACCAGAATTATGAGCAATGGTTATGACAAAGTGAAACTATAGTAGAGTAAAAATATTGCTACTTATCATTAAGAGAGTATCCTCTAGTCCAGTAGTCAGTAAGTTACTTTATCCATTATCTGTAGTTCTCCCTTTGTGATTTGTTCTAAAACTAGTTTTTCTCAAAAATTTGTGGGTTTTCCTTCTAAAGGAGAAGTGTTCCCTGTCCAGCCCTGTACTATATTTTTAAAATAGAATATATGTTCAGTCACATATCAAAATTAGAACTTAGTAGAAGGAGAGGAAACAGAGGCTAAACTAATACCTTGAAGGAAATTACTCTCTTTTGATGTCTGTCTTCAACACATGCAATTTTTAAAAGCAGGCCTAGAGGAAGCTGGTATAGTTAAAGGACTGATCTCAAGTCAGACAGAAACAGATAACAGGAATTACATAAAGCACATCCAAAGCATACATAGCCATCCATACAGCAATACTGTGTCACTGTTTTCATGCTACATAACCTATATAGAACCATAACTTAGAGGCAAAGCTCAGCCATACACAAGGAAGAAAGCAAGGAATTCCATTATAGGGGTTACAACATTTATTATCTGTTTTTGCTGATCAACAAAAAACCAAAATAATACTGTCTCAAACGCAGTAACTATTTAACTACCCTCTATACATAATTAGATGCAGTTCAATAAGAAACTCATATTTTTTAACTCTGGTTTTAAAATGAGCATCTAATTCTATATATTTAAAAATAGATTTAAACATCACATATGCAGAAAAATGCATGAGAATAATGACATGATTTATTTTCCTTTTCATTGAAGTAACCCACAGACTTTTTCCTATAAAAAGACTCACGCATTCTTGAGACATTTAAAATAGTAACTTACCACGATTCATTTTAGGCATTCAAAAATATAATAATAGACCTCCCCCGCACTGGAATGTCATTTTTTTTCCACATCTAAAAAGGTTTTAAATGAAAATAACTACTAAATCAACTCCTTCAACTTCCATGCTATAACCACGTGCTTGTTTAAAAAGGAATAACTAAGTATGCAGAAATGGAAGTGCTACTATTGCTCTGTCATTTATCTAATAGCTGTGTTCACAGACTTAACAAAAATACTCTCTCGGAAAGAACTCAAAGAAGGTTATGCAACAGTGACAGACATTGTCCTGTAGAAACGATTCATCTGTTTTAACAAGCTAAAAATGTGGAGACTGTACTTTCTGGAAGTGTATTAAAGATATATAAATGCCACAACCATAAGTCATTGGCACTCTGAGTATTTGTGATTGGGAAGTGTCAGAGCTGGCAGAGCAGTAGACTGAATTTCTGTGGGGACTCATGAATCCCTTCCTCTTGCAGCATCACACTTTGTAGAAAAGAGGGTGAGCAAACAGTGTTTTGGGCTTAGTTGGTTTGAGAACAACATGTGCAGAACTGCTTCACCCACACCCTGCAGAAAGGACACAGTGCTCAGCTGGAGGGTTAAACAAGAACAGTTTCACAAATTACTTTTTGCTCTTTCGGCCAAGGAGCTAAAACCTGTGCTAAAATGGTTTGGACTGTCTTGGTGCCAGTTCCTGGTATTTATGTTAAGAGGAATCACACGAAGCTTCTGGCACAGCTGCTTCAGCCCCCACACTGACCTCCTCTTCTCACACCTCCAGGAGTCAGTACAGCCACAGAAGCCTGGGTCAGTGCAAGAAAAGCCCAAGGTAAATCAACATCCCAAGGAAGATATTTGTGACACTGCATCACAAGTACAATCACAGGCCAATGCCAGAGTCAGAGCTCTGGTCTCCCTGAGGTCCACTGTTCCTCTGCACATACTCCAACAGCTGCTCCCTCCTTTGCTCCACAGTTGCTGGAGAGGAGAAGGTATGGCCACCTGCTCCCTCCTTTGGCATAAAGGAAAAATAACATGCAGTCTATAGCAAAGCAATAGTTTCTACAGAAATGCCCCATGGAAAAAAATAAAAATCCCACCAACTCAGAGAAATAATTAAACAAATTAAATATAATAATTTTGGAGCCGTTGAAAACATGAAGGGAAGGTCATGAGTGGAAGAGGGTGTAAATTCTGTGACAAATAGAAAGCAAAAGATTGCTAGCAAAGATGATTGTTAAAAACTCTTAAGAGTATTCTTTTCACACTAGTCAACATGTAAAATTCAGCAAAAGAGATATGTAACCATATGCACAACAGGGCAGCTTTGTAATTTTTCGCATCTAATCTTTTAAATCAGGTTTCGAAGAACACCTACAAGGCAATAACTGAATGTCCTCATCATAAGACCTCCTTCTCAGATTACAATCAGCCCTCTTCCACTTCGTGCTCCCCATATTGTGGCTTCACATCTTAGCAGCATGATTTTTCAGCAATTAAGTAGGCCCATTTCAGGACTGCGCATGTGCGACCTGACACACATGAATATTCAAAGTAGGCAGTCATGACTATGCAAATTTAACCCCCGTGGCTGCCCACCAGGGCAGGCTCAGGGCAACAAGCCGGGGCAGGTTCCTGTGCCAGGGTGGCTCAGGGTGGCAATCTGGAGCGGGTCCCCGCACCGGGGTGGGTCTGGGCAGCCATACAGGTTTACAGGGAATAGACTTGAGTAGTCAACCGCAAGCTCCTCTTTCTAAACTCACTAAAGACCTGGGAAGAGAACAAGTGAGATTAAAAAGGCAGAAGAAAAAAGATTATCATAGGCATTCCAAAGGCATCATATAAGAATCATGGCTCATCCTAAGCTTCCTGTGCAGTATTGAGTTGTAAGTTTAACAAAAGTTATTAAAAAGTCAAGATGATTGCTAGGTGACTACATTAACAGAAAGAGTGATAGTTCAAGATTGATACTTGGACATTAGCAAAGAAGTAATTTGGCACATGGAGGAGCACCAAGATAGAATTTGTTTTCTTCCTTTTTTTTTGAATACTCACTTTATGGAAGTTTAGTTTGAAGCTGAAAATTGCAAAAGATTCCCATAGACGGGAATCAAAACCTACAAAAGTTGACTAAAAATAAGTTACTGTTTTTCAGATAAAACACAAAAATTTGAGAAATCCACTTTACCACAGCGGTGAGCAACCCCACCTTTCATGTGGGAGACCGGGGGTTTGATTCCCACCAGGGAGGCAGTGATGCTGTTTAAAGGGTTGGACTCAATGATCCTTGTGGGCCCCTTCCAACTCAGAATATTCTGTGAATCTGTTACTCTTTTTGTGTGTTAGGCCTCACTCCAAAAATTTTAACAGAGTATGTGATTTGTGGCACAGCTAAATACAATTGCACACCTTGTATTAATACAGGAGACTGTTTAGAGAGTGAGAACTGACCCATGCAGATTACCAACATAGTCTCCAGAGGCACCTGAGAATCACAAGTGTCAAACGGTACAGATGCAAGGCCGTGATTTTTACTTCAGGCACCACGTGCCTTTGCACACACCACTTTACTTTCTCACTTACCTAATGGAGAGAGTACAGTCACTGAAGATATAAACTGCTACGCACTGAAACAGCAGTCCAAGTATCTCAAATTGGTCAGTCTGGTACCAAAAATAAGTGCGTTATCTGGAGACACTCAGGTCCTACATAAGAGGCACATAGCAAGCATTCTGCTCGGACATTGTCACCATAAAAAGGACAAGAATGTAATCTTATGTTGAAGGCAAGGTTTTAATGCCTAACCGAGAACAGATGTGGAAACACAGGGCACAGGACAAGAGCATCTAATTAGCTAATCAAAAAGCATATCTTCAGGCATATGAAATCTGACAAGCAGTCAGAAGCTGACATTTCACAATTTTTCAGTGCATAAAAACTTAAGCATTGCAAAAATTGAAGCATATGACATCACAGTGTATACACATACATACACAGAATAACAGAATATTTGGAGTTGGAAAGGACCTTTTAAAAACCATCTAGTCCAACACCCCGGCAATAAAAAGGAACATCTTCAACTAGATCAGGTGGCTCAGATTCCAATCAGTCTAGCCTTGATTGTCTCCAGGGATGGAGTATCCACCACCTCTCTGGACAAAGTGTCCCAGTATTCTACCATCCTCATAAAAAAAAATCTCTTCTTTATCTCATTTAAATCTACTCTCAGAGAGAGTAGATTTGAAGCCATTTAAAACCATTACCACTTGTCCTATCTTATGCTCAGGTACAAAAGAGCTGGTATTCTCGACAAATTAGGAACAACACTGTATATGTACTTACACTTTAATTTGGAAATGCAGTGTTAGAATGTCAACAAAAGCATATTTAACTGAATGCATTATATCTGTAGCCAATTATTTGTGCTTTCAAAAATTCACTTATACACAAGAACTACAAATACAAGGAACAGAAATATGATGCGTATTACAAGGTCTAAAATTAAAAGAGGATATTTTACTGCTTAGCTCTTTTGTTGATTAAATACTTTTAAAGTCACAATCCTTGAAAGATTATTTTAGTCCAATTCAAGAAAGCTTATTATACACCAAGAAAGGCTATTTCCAGCTTACAGTTGATGTTAGTCAGTTGATTTCTATTAAAACTAAATACAGTCAGCCCTCGTATACCATGGTACCGCGAGTCTTGTTCATCTCCTGTGCAGCCCTTTGTCTGCATAGAATGGCAGCTCATTAATATGCAAATTTGCCCCGCACCCTCACACCATCCCCTGGCACTCCANCCCGCCTTTCATGTGGGAGACCGGGGGTTTGATTCCCACCAGGGAGGCAGTGATGCTGTTTAAAGGGTTGGACTCAATGATCCTTGTGGGCCCCTTCCAACTCAGAATATTCTGTGAATCTGTTACTCTTTTTGTGTGTTAGGCCTCACTCCAAAAATTTTAACAGAGTATGTGATTTGTGGCACAGCTAAATACAATTGCACACCTTGTATTAATACAGGAGACTGTTTAGAGAGTGAGAACTGACCCATGCAGATTACCAACATAGTCTCCAGAGGCACCTGAGAATCACAAGTGTCAAACGGTACAGATGCAAGGCCGTGATTTTTACTTCAGGCACCACGTGCCTTTGCACACACCACTTTACTTTCTCACTTACCTAATGGAGAGAGTACAGTCACTGAAGATATAAACTGCTACGCACTGAAACAGCAGTCCAAGTATCTCAAATTGGTCAGTCTGGTACCAAAAATAAGTGCGTTATCTGGAGACACTCAGGTCCTACATAAGAGGCACATAGCAAGCATTCTGCTCGGACATTGTCACCATAAAAAGGACAAGAATGTAATCTTATGTTGAAGGCAAGGTTTTAATGCCTAACCGAGAACAGATGTGGAAACACAGGGCACAGGACAAGAGCATCTAATTAGCTAATCAAAAAGCATATCTTCAGGCATATGAAATCTGACAAGCAGTCAGAAGCTGACATTTCACAATTTTTCAGTGCATAAAAACTTAAGCATTGCAAAAATTGAAGCATATGACATCACAGTGTATACACATACATACACAGAATAACAGAATATTTGGAGTTGGAAAGGACCTTTTAAAAACCATCTAGTCCAACACCCCGGCAATAAAAAGGAACATCTTCAACTAGATCAGGTGGCTCAGATTCCAATCAGTCTAGCCTTGATTGTCTCCAGGGATGGAGTATCCACCACCTCTCTGGACAAAGTGTCCCAGTATTCTACCATCCTCATAAAAAAAAATCTCTTCTTTATCTCATTTAAATCTACTCTCAGAGAGAGTAGATTTGAAGCCATTTAAAACCATTACCACTTGTCCTATCTTATGCTCAGGTACAAAAGAGCTGGTATTCTCGACAAATTAGGAACAACACTGTATATGTACTTACACTTTAATTTGGAAATGCAGTGTTAGAATGTCAACAAAAGCATATTTAACTGAATGCATTATATCTGTAGCCAATTATTTGTGCTTTCAAAAATTCACTTATACACAAGAACTACAAATACAAGGAACAGAAATATGATGCGTATTACAAGGTCTAAAATTAAAAGAGGATATTTTACTGCTTAGCTCTTTTGTTGATTAAATACTTTTAAAGTCACAATCCTTGAAAGATTATTTTAGTCCAATTCAAGAAAGCTTATTATACACCAAGAAAGGCTATTTCCAGCTTACAGTTGATGTTAGTCAGTTGATTTCTATTAAAACTAAATACAGTCAGCCCTCGTATACCATGGTACCGCGAGTCTTGTTCATCTCCTGTGCAGCCCTTTGTCCACATAGAATGGCAGCTCATTAATATGC
Source organism: Pitta sordida (assembly GCA_013390025.1). Classification (NCBI taxonomy): domain Eukaryota; kingdom Metazoa; phylum Chordata; class Aves; order Passeriformes; family Pittidae; genus Pitta; species Pitta sordida. Next base: position 118,670 of record WEKX01001613.1, on the reverse strand, counting down.
AAATTTGCCCCGCACCCTCACACCATCCCCTGGCACTCCAGCACTGTTTTGACACTACCCTGCTATGTGATGGTGTTTGTGTCGGCGCTTCCCAGCACCCATGGCCACCCCAGGCCAGGAAAAATCTCTTTTCCGCTCGGCTGGGAACACTGGTGCAGGAAGCCGACTGCGCCGCTGTCCTGTTGTCTCTCTGGGTAGGTAGACCTGGTCTCTCCATACTTGGGGTACCCCAGAAAAGTCTCGGACACCACCTCTAACCTGAGAGTGTGTAAACCTCTCATAACGGCATGCAGCCTCTGCTCCAAGTGGGGCGGAGCAGGTGTGGTGCTGAGCGAACCTGCCACAGACGCCTTGCTCAGAGTGGAGCCGAGTGGGGCAGAGCGGGCATCGCTTGGAGTGAACTTGCCGCAGCCACTTTGCTCTGAGTGGAGGGAGATGGGGAGGGCCGGGCATGGCACAGGCACAGCGCCAGCAAAAACTGCTGCGGCCAGCTCACTCAGAGTACAGCAGGGCAGGCGCGGCGCAGGCAGAGCAGCGTGCTCATGTTCCGTGTGACACGGTGTGGGGGTTGAGTTGAATATTCATGACTGTCAGATCATGCAGGTGGCCATGAAACAGGCCTCCTTAATCACGGAAAAATCACACCGCATAGAGGTGAAGCCGTTATCTGAGAAGTGCAAAGTGGAGAGGGCTTACTGTACCTTATTTTTTCTGTGTATCATTGCATAAGATAAAGCTCTTTCCTGCAGCTTAAAAAGTTACCAATTTTCTACAAAATTATCATCTGCTTTGCTAAGTTCAGTACTCATAATGAACTTTTTCTGCTATTTCTATCATTGTGCTAAAAATACTGTTCGCAATTCACAAGAGACATGGCAGTCAATTAATGCTGACCAGCACTCCACAAGAGGCATACCTCAGCAATCTCCTCATTACCACTTTGATTATATTAGACATTAAGTGCTAACATTTCAACTGCTTAAATAATACAGACTCAGAGAGATGCACTGGTACTTAAAACTGACTACTACTCCCTTAAGTACCCAGTATCTTTAGATTATGTTTTTTTGTTCTTCCTTGATAATTAATACATAAATATGTCCTTGATAATGACTATAGAACATGTAAGCTCATAACTGTTAAAACTTCAACATGACATCATTTTTTTGATTATACATAGGTCCTATCTTTGTACCTAATCTAAAAATAAAAATGAGGCATTACTTACTTTATAGATTTTTCTGCTCCTCTAATAATCTCAGTACAGGTAAACAAGACCAAAACTTAGTAGCTTTGCTCGAGGTGTGTACACAAACATCCATTCATGTGCTAAGAAGAGTTAGATCTCATGTAGAGATTTAGGGCAGATATGTGTTGTTCACCTACATGAGCATGGTGAAATTCATTCTCTATTAACACCCTTTTGTGAACAGTACAAATTCTTGACTAGGAGCTACTAGCAGTGCTCATCCCACTGCACAAAAAATTTGCTCCTTACTCAGTAATCTTTCCTAAAAAGTAAATTATCACTTATTAAGAAAGTTCCAAGACAAACAGCTTAAGGGCAAATTTAAGTCCAAGACGCAAAACTTAGGGGAAGGAAAACAAAGTAGCCACCCACAATTAATTTCAGAGCATTGAGCCAAAAATATGGAGCAACTATTCAGCAGTTCAGTGAAACACCATTAAAATATGGTACTTAAAGAATTCAGTGGGTAAGGTTGGAAGGGACACCAGCCCAATTTGACTGATTAAGCAGGGTTGCTCTAGAGCACATGGCACAGGCTTCTGTACAGACGTTTCCTATTTGACTCCAGTGAGGGAAACTCTACAGTCTCTGGGCAATCTGTTCCATTGCATGGTCACTTACACAGTAAAGTTCTTCCTTGTACACAGGTAGAACTTCCTATGTATCTGTTTCTTCTTACACAAAATAATTATCTCATGTACACAACAAAAGTCTGGTGTGTTTGCTGAGAGCAGCCATAGAAATAAGAGTTTGGCAGATTCTACATTTCTTGCAATTTAAAAAAATGGCAACATTTGGTAGCTGCCACATTTCTTACAATTTCAAAAACAACAACATTTTAAAAGGAAAGCCCGTTAATACCTAGCATTTACCTAAGATAATTAGATTTTGAGGGGAGAATTTAAAAATTACTCAGACTACACCACCAGTTTCAACCCACATTTCAAAACAAAGAACTAAATTGAACATTTGCCAAAACAGTTGTAAACTGAAGGTCTAATTCAACCCGAGCAGGGTGTTGGACAAGATAACCTTGGGGATCCCATCCAACCACAACCTCAGCCATTCCCTTTGTCTGATGCTGTTGGAGCTCATCAACATTGAACTCAACTCTTAGCCACTATTTGGAGTCTAGGGACTAGACTTTCCCATGCTCCTCAGTATTTTATGTTGATGTTGTTAATATGAATGGGTGTTAATACAGTGAGTGCTAAAGGAAGTAACTGTTTATACTTCATCATTTATCATCACTGCTTTGGGACTGCAAAATGGCTTGTAAAGTGAGCTAAAGACATCAGTGACCTTAAAATGCAGCACTGAGATAGCTCAGTGAAGTTTAAAAGGCAAATATAGCCTGAAAAGGCAATAGAGTTCTTGTATGAAGAATTATTAGTTTGGCACTAAGAAATAATTCTCTGCATTACAATTTATTAATGAAAAAACTATAGGAATGAAAAAGCACTCCGAAATACCAATCAATTTCTGCCATAACTGCTTACAGCCAATCTGGCTTCTATAAAAGTCCAAAAACCAAGAAAGGATGCAGTATTAGATGATGAAGAAAACTAGCGCTGTGAAAAGGCCCATAATAATTTTGCAGAGTGCAGACTTCCCAGTCCCAACACATAACATATATAACAAGTATACGTAGGGAAAACTGTAAGTCTAAACTGGTCCTACTCATAGATCATATTAAGATTCAAATGAAACACAGCTGAATTCTAAACAGCACAAGTTCCTGACCTGAGACCTTTTGCAGAGCAGTGCAAAAACTGATGTGGTTCTCAGCGTATGCAAATGGATACAGCCTTCCAAGAACAGTGGAAAAAAATCCCTTTTAAATTATCACATCTTTTTTGTGTTAAGTCTGCATGACAACCTTTGCTTTCTATCAACTGTCTCTACCATTCATTTTCCTTCTTGCAATTAAAAAATAATACTTGCCTTTGTCTAAAGCCAAGCTTATGGAATAAACATTTATTAGCAGTAGCACAAGAGGCTTTTTTAGTAAGCACTAAGTTTCCAACACACAGCTCCAACAA
>WEKX01001613.1:87139-109756 GCA_013390025.1 Pitta sordida | reverse complement strand
GCCACTACTGCCGCCGGAGCGCTGTGAACCTCAGAAGCACACGGCTGGCTGGCAATGCAGGTTCCCAGGTGTCTGTGAGCAGCAGCGCCGCCCTGTGGGCTCTCGGGCAGCAGCAAGAGGCGGGGTGAGTGCGGAGAGGGTGGGGTGGGGTGGGGTGTGGCCAAGCAGCAAAGAGCGAAATGGAGCAGCACAGCAGACAGCTCCCGGGCTGCCACGGCAGCATGGCATACCACAACAGAGGCACACCCACCCAGTTCCCTGTTCAAGCCAGCGGTAGCCACATGAAGGCTGCCATGACCATAACTGGACCATTGGCTCTTGTGGAGTTAGCAGAAGACAGACAAGATCAGTGGCTCAGAGCACTACCCTATTGGACAGAGAGGAAACTACTGGGGGAGGGATGGGGGAAACTTCTAAAAGCTACGGCGCGAGAGACTCGCTCTTGCCCTCGCTCCTCCCCCCAGGAACACTGCCACTCTCCTGCTTTTACTGCTGCTGTCATTGCTTCTCCCAGATAAATCTGTGGAACATCAGTATCATCCGTTACCCCTTGCTGATGCTTGTCTTTCCCTGATTATTGCCAACGGATATCACTACTATTTTTATCTGTATTGTGTTGTTGTTGTTGGGATTTTCCTTCANACAGCCCTCCCTGCACCTGCCCGGCCCGGCCCCCTGGCCACTACTGCCGCCGGAGCGCTGTGAACCTCAGAAGTACACGGCTGGCTGGCAATGCAGGTTCCCAGGTGTCTGTGAGCAGCAGCGCCGCCCTGTGGGCTCTCGGGCAGCAGCAAGAGGCGGGGTGAGTGCGGAGAGGGTGGGGTGGGGTGGGGTGTGGCCAAGCAGCAAAGAGCGAAATGGAGCAGCACAGCAGACAGCTCCCGGGCTGCCACGGCAGCATGGCATACCACAACAGAGGCACACCCACCCAGTTCCCTGTTCAAGCCAGCGGTAGCCACATGAAGGCTGCCATGACCATAACTGGACCATTGGCTCTTGTGGAGTTAGCAGAAGACAGACAAGATCAGTGGCTCAGAGCACTACCCTATTGGACAGAGAGGAAACTACTGGGGGAGGGATGGGGGAAACTTCTAAAAGCTACGGCGCGAGAGACTCGCTCTTGCCCTCGCTCCTCCCCCCAGGAACACTGCCACTCTCCTGCTTTCACTGCTGCTGTCATTGCTTCTCCCAGATAAATCTGTGGAACATCAGTATCATCCGTTACCCCTTGCTGATGCTTGTCTTTCCCTGATTATTGCCAACGGATATCACTACTATTTTTATCTGTATGTTGTTGTTGTTGTTGGGATTTTCCTTCAGGTATTGGTGTTTTGGTGAGGGTTGGGGTCTGAGGGATTCCATTGCGTTGGGGGTAGGGCCCGTTGAGTACTAGGAGGGGGGAGTTCTAGTTTTATGTCCCCTGCTGCTGGTATCACACTTGTACACACATTATTTCCCATGTATCCTCCTTTTCCTTTTTAATAAATCCTGTTACATCTCTAATGATCTCTCGTTCAAGGAGTGATAAATGACACTTCAGTTGTCTTAAACCAAGACAAACACTAATTTGCAGTACCTAGGTTCATACCAGTTTTAATTAATCACAAATACAACTAGTGCTCTGGTTTTCATTTTTCCTACTTCCTTGATGCAGCAATGGAATCAGGACATGGTCTCCTGAAGCACAGAGATAGAGACAAATAAAATGTGTTCCTGAAGAAAACAGTAAGCCTTCATGTTTTATTTATGTGCAGTTTTCTCAAATTTGAGACTAAGTCTGGTTAGCAAGCGGTAAGGAATGGAGCAAGCTAAATCCATTTGGAAATAGACAGTTGGCAGTGAATTATGCACTCACATCACCATACAAACTGACATAGCTGTCACCTGGTATGTGTAATTCAGCAGTGTGAAAATCTACCATACTTCACACAGCTATACAGTCAGGTCTGCTATATCACGGACCCGCGGACTTAATCGGGTTCCATGAAGCCCTACTTTCGCGCTGAATGGCAGCTCATTAATACGCAAATTTGCCCCACATCCTCATGAGGCTCTGGTGCTGTTTCGGCACCGTGCTGCTGTGTATCAGTGTTTGTGTCGGCCCTTCCCGGCGCCCACAGCCACCCCACACTGGGAAAAACCCCTTTTCAGCTCAGCCAGGGACACAGTTTCATAACTGCACGGCGGCTGCCACTGCCGCCACTGCCACAGCGGCAGGTCGCTCATACACAGCTGTGAAAAGGGGCCTCCTTCATCGCTAAAAAATCATGCCGATAAGATCTGAAGCCACAATATGGGGGGCACAAAGTGCAAGAGGGCCGACTGTATACGGACTACTAATGCCATAGTTCAGAATATATCACATCTGTACCTCAGATAGGCATTTTCCCCTTGTGACTCACAGATGACACACATCCTTCAGCAGACTCAGAATTTAGTTAGGGCTTGGTGGTCATCTGGAGACCACACAATTATTTAAGATCTATCACCTTTGACTATAACTGAAGTCTACTGTGAATCTGCTCATTGAGGATAATTGGACAGACACAGCCTGTGACACACAAAAACCTGTAGAAATTTTCACTGACAAATGAGAATAAATACAAAGTTTTCTTTTGTTGTGTATTCCTAGACACTTCTTAAATGCTGGGAGCACGGGTGGGTTTGTAAAACATACTACACATGATAGTTTTCCATCATTTACATTGATCTATTTCATGTAGCTCATAGTTTAGTGCAAAGCATTGTTATTGCTCCTCACTTAAAAGGATTTCATCTTAGCTATGTTTACATAGCCGCCAAAAACAGTAAAAAAAAACCCCTTTAAGATTAAGGGAGAGAAAAAGCAAACATGCCGGCAACATAAACCACCCTTTTTTTTAACAGCTTATTTTGAAGATGCAGATATTTCCCCCTATTTTTCCAAGATATTAGCATCTATTTAAATATGTGATTAAAAATGTCCTGCCTTAAAAAATACTTTGCATTAGAACAAATACCAGAAGCTACAAAGACAGCTGTCAACTATCTATGCTACATGTTTCTCACATATATAAGTCATTTACTAAGTATTAGAAAGTTAAGAGTGTAGAGGAGTTAGTAACTGAAAGAAATGTGACACTTACCACACTCACCTGGTTTGAGATCCAGTGCAGCAAGGGACTCTGAATGCAAGAAATATAAGGTTGGACTAACAGTAAATAACACGTAGTTGTCATGCCTTTCATCCAGGATAATGAGAACCAAATCTCCAACCTGAAAACTGGGGGAGAAAGGAAAAAAAGTCCCACAGAACTTAATTAAAAAAAACCAAAAAAACCCCACAGGTTAAAATTACACTAATTACACTATTTTTTCCCTCCATGTATTGCACAGACTGAGACTTAGTCGAACAGCAGTACAGACATTTCTGCTCATATTGCCAACTCATATACATTTTATATCTTCTGAAGTCAACAAAACCAGGCTACCTTATAAACATGTTCTTGAAATGTTTTACATCCATCAGATTATTTTTTTTAAAAAACATGTCAGTTTTCTTTTAAAAAAGTACCCAACAAAATACTACTGTTTCACTTTTGTATTATTTTTATTCACCAAAACTTAAGGTAACCATCACTGCAACAGTGTTCACAAACATTCTTTTGATGCTTAAAACTGAAACCAATTTGAACACAGAAAAATATAGCAAAATATTTATGTAGTTTTCAAATCTTAAAATTTTAAGTACAGAAGACAAAGAAAGGATCAAGTGTTCATCTTTGATCAAAGGCTTCAAACCAAAAGAAACACTGTGGTGACTTGACATAAAAAAAAAATTAAATCTGCTCTTTCCTGAACACAAGAAGCCACCAAGTTCTCATGCCAAGTCTCAGTTACAGAATTCAAAGAACTTTTTCTGTCTTAACACTTCTGTTCCAAAGTGCAAATGTGTTACAGTAAACTATTCAGCCATTAATGAAATGAATTCTAAAATAGCTACAAATTTAGCATTAGGTCACGAGGGAGACTCTAAGAATAAATATTACTAGTCCTCTGAGGAAGGTGGAGGAAGTGGCAAAGAAAGCGGAAAACTCTTCTACATCAAGGAGACTACAGACACAGCCAGAGATAGATGAATAAATCTAGAGAAATTCAGGTCATCTTTAAAGTTCACTTTTGGATTAAATAAACAATACTCCAAGCTTTTCTGCCTGAACTTATTATGAAGACACGCTATACTGATTTTAAGACATCTCTATTCGACAGATGTATTCTTTCAACATTTTGCTCCCAAAAAACTACCAAGAGTTGCCAGAATAATCAGATGCTAAAGTGAAAACCCGATTCTTCATATACTGACCTTATTACAATAAAAATGCACTTTAGTGTAATTCGGAAAACATTAATGGAATAATCTGTGTTGGTTTTCTTTCCAAAAGGACTTATTTTACTCAAGTAATTTGTAAGTCTTGTATTAATCAAGAGTTGTCTGTAGCTTCCATATTTTGCAAGAATACTTCTTTTTCCAGTCATAATTCTTAATGCAGTTGCTAAGAGATTGGCAATACCTAACAAAACGTTTGAATTAGTTTCATTTCATTCTGTCAGGGTAAGCCAAGAATTTTGAAGTCTTCAGGAAATAAAACTCCTCTTGAAATATAATAAAGCTCTATGCATATTCAGGGTGTGCACATTTCCTTCAATTGTTTCTTAGAACAATTTCAAGGTTACAGATGAACAAAAAGTAACCTAAAAGAAAACTGAGGGGACTTTAGAAATCCCACGGAGTATTAGTCATTAACTGTGCAAAGAAAAGTACAGAATTCAAGAAAGTCACTGACCTACAGAATTCAGAAAAACTAGTTTTATAAAATTTGATTTATCTTTAACCAGGATGGTTTGACAGCTGATGGCTGAACTATAGAGATTTATGTATGTTCTTACCACAGAGCAAGAACAGAAGAATTGTGACATTCTTTAACCATATACTTATTTTACTGTAACCATATCCATCTGTTGATATGAAAATTAACATGTACTTACTCTCTAATTGCTATTTTTTCAGAATGTCTTGAAGATACTGATGACATGCTTTGGGACATCTATAAGAAAGAGAAAAGTTATAAAGTATTGGCAAACTACGATGATATGTACATTACAGGTTAGAATATGGCAAGATAATTTTTCATCCATTTCAAACAGATCTGTCTTTCAGATTCTATATTCACTCAAAAAACCCCAGCATATTTGTGTCATCCTCTTCTGTAGTGGATTTGGTTGTTGTGATTTGGTTTTGGGTTTCATTAATGTGCTTTTCTTTAATACCTACCTTTGATTATGCAATTTCTTGCATAACTGACTTCTCCCTTAAGTTTTACCTTAACACTTAAAACATTTGTGAAATAAATACAATCACATTTTAGATTTTAACAAACTTAACACTTTCATTTTTTCATGATACTTAAAGTATGCCTTACTTACCAANAACCAACCCCCTGTGATATTCAAGGGATAATTGTATACTGATCCAAAAAGAGTCCAACGAAAAAAACGTACCCTGAAATTACATTTATAACCCTTGCATCACAGGATATAACTGACCACAGCATAAGTTCACATATATGTAAGTACTTAGTTGTAACGCTTAACAATCTACTCACTCTTTCTAACAACATTATCCTCTGCTTTTCTTCAGACATATGGACATTTTCACTAAAAGAGAAAGAAAATGGATAGGTTAAAAACGAAGTTTCTTTTCATAATCAAAAATATATTTTGCACATTCCTCCCCTTCACTCTGTGAAGAGTGCTGTAATATTTGCTAGCACAAATGGAATAGCTTAGAAAGATACCTTAAGAATCAGCACTGACATTTCTGGCATGTTTGGGGGGATTTTGTTTTCCTTTCCTTTAAACCAAGGAACTTCTTTATTACAACAAGTCACTGCAATTTCAGTCAGTGATTAGTCTATCAGGTTAGATAGGGACATTTCTTAGTATTCGGCATTATTTTCAAGAAATCNATGATACTTAAAGTATGCCTTACTTACCAATCTTTGATTTAATCTCTTATTTTCCTCTTCCTTCAACTGCAAAGTCTGAAAGAAAATCTCATCTGATTAAGTAATTAATACACCTTCTACAGTACAAACATTTTAACGAAGTTTTTATATGACTGAAGCCTGACTACTTATACAATGCTACTGCTTTCAGTTCCAAAGCAATTATCAAAATCCCATATTTTGAATAAAGATATAAAAAAAAAAAATTGAAGTTCTACAAAGCTATTGCGAAGCCACACTCATACTTTTCTTTCACTAAGAAAAACAAGTCAGTAATAGAACAGTAAAAGAAATGTAATACAGTAATTCCTTGCTACTTCGCAGGTCACCATTCATGGCTTCAATACATGGCAGTCTTTTCCCCATCCAGCTTTACCANAATAGCTTAGAAAGATACCTTAAGAATCAGCACTGACATTTCTGGCATGTTTGGGGGGATTTTGTTTTCCTTTCCTTTAAACCAAGGAACTTCTTTATTACAACAAGTCACTGCAATTTCAGTCAGTGATTAGTCTATCAGGTTAGATAGGGACATTTCTTAGTATTCGGCATTATTTTCAAGAAATCAGGATGAAAGGTACAGCTTCAAAATGCTTTGACAGTTAACCCTTGATACTGCAGATCAGCTCTGTGATATCATATTTTCCTAGTCTGTAAATTTAAAGGCTACTGGGGAGTAAAGTTTGAAGTGCCATGGGACTCTCTGGTAGACACTAATGTGAAGGTGCTAATTTTTTCCATTAATCTGTGAAATAAACTGAGCACTGGGGGGCAGTAATACATCCTAGTAAGAAATTTCTTAACATGGGCCCCTTCTGGCTCGGAGTGGCCTGCTAGACTGTGAGGGATCTAGGTTGGTGTTATGCTCTGTGATGCGCNGGCATGTTTGGGGGGATTTTGTTTTCCTTTCCTTTAAACCAAGGAACTTCTTTATTACAACAAGTCACTGCAATTTCAGTCAGTGATTAGTCTATCAGGTTAGATAGGGACATTTCTTAGTATTCGGCATTATTTTCAAGAAATCAGGATGAAAGGTACAGCTTCAAAATGCTTTGACAGTTAACCCTTGATACTGCAGATCAGCTCTGTGATATCATATTTTCCTAGTCTGTAAATTTAAAGGCTACTGGGGAGTAAAGTTTGAAGTGCCATGGGACTCTCTGGTAGACACTAATGTGAAGGCGCTAATTTTTTCCATTAATCTGTGAAATAAACTGAGCACCGGGGGACAGTAATACATCCTAGTAAGAAATTTTTTAACATAGAGATTAATTCCTAAAACAATTACAGTGTATTTTAAAAGCAGTTTAATAGGACAGAAGCAATCTATTTTGTAGTCCAAACTGATTTGGTTGTGGAAAGAAAATGGCCATGTTTTGGGATGAAACAAGCTACAAATCCAATCAAAATGCCAAGTGGAACTAGCAAATTGTACTTAAGCCATGCTAATCGTTACCTCCTTTCATTTAAAAGGCTGTTTAGATCTCATGTGATGGGAAGTAGTCAACACAAACCTGTAATAATTTCTATTTATTACCTGACTTTTAATACCGTGATCCCCCAGAATTCACTGGGGGTCGGGTCTGGGCAGGTCCCGCGAGTTATGAAGTCCGTGAAGATACCGAATCCATGAATACTCAACTACTCCCCACCTGTAGCCACACACCCCGACTAATAAGGTCTGGAGGGGCGGTCCTGAGAGTGTGGCTTGCACTGTAGCACCTCATTAAAGCAGTGGAAGCGCCCTTTGGTGCTTCCCGGCTGCGAAATCCAGGGTCTGGGACATTCTGCGCATGTGCACGGTCTCACAACTCGTTGAAAATCCAACCGCAACTAAATGAATACGCAGATATGAGAGTTGCGAATATGTGGGGGATCACTGTATATTGAGCCTTATTTTTTTGTTCACAAGCTTACCTTCACAATTTTTTTTTTTGGTGTAAATCTATTTTGTTGAGAATCCAGGACTAGAATGATTACTCTGAGAAACACTGCTTCTTCTAAAAACAAGGTACCTCTTTGTTTTATTATCAGTGCAAGTTTAGTTTGGTAACCAACAACTGGTTTCATCCTTGCTTCTACACAGCTATTTGGAGTCCTAGGCATGTCATTGGGGCAGCATCGGTTGTGATGGACATTGATTTAAGTGAATGCATTATCTGGTAACTCTCCTTTCATTCCTCAGGCAAAAACCTTGTGTGTATCTCAGTCAGGTTCATTACTTCTGTGAAAGGTTCAGAGGAGGTCCAGGATTATAAAAGAGCTAGTGGCATCAAAGTGAGATGGTATTCTAAAGATACACCAGTAACACGAACCCATCCAGCTCATTCATTATAACCATTCTAGGTTACAATGAGGAGGAACTAGGAGGAACATCAAAGACATTAAACATGCTCCTTTGCACTTCACAACCCCCATCAGAACATAGTTCTAGAACAAGAGCATGCTTTTTGTATTTCTACTACAATGCCCACACTTACTGCACAGCCATCATACTGGTTTCCATTGTGGAGTCCAGTCTGCCTTCAGCCACAAAGTCAGAAGCCAATCTGTCTGTGTCCGTGGGAGCATCAGCTGCACAGGCTCCATAAGCTTCTGACACGGCTGCCGAGTAGGTTGATGGAGAAAAATTAGTACTTCTCAATTTATTAACTTCTTCTTCAAGCTTCTTCTTCTCTTCAAGCAAGCGAGCTCGATCTTCAGAAAGTGTTTCAATCAAATCTATGACACAAATAAACAAATTCCTTTAATAACAGCAACATTAAGGATCAAACCAACTCTGCAGTGAAAGAAATAGTCCTATTAGAAAAGATAAATACGTACTACTTCACAACTTTGCTTACCCTTATCTTTTTCTTGCTGTTGTGTAAGCACTTTTAATTTGTCACTAAGATCATTAATTATGTTTTCTTTTTTCATTTTCTCTCTTGCCAGAACAGTGTTAAAGTTGGTCTGAAAACAGAAAAGAAGTATTACTAGACTAAGAAATGTACAGTATAAATACAATGTAAAATACATGACTAGAGCAAAAAAGTACAAAAGACAGCACACATTTCAGTTTTCTAAACTATAATTAAACAAGGAATTAAAACTTATTTATTTATTGCTTTGGTGAAGAGATAAAGTGTCTGTCCATTTTATTTTGATGTTTCTCTGCAACAATTTTTAAAATTAATTCTATTTTAACCCTTTCATTTCCAAAAACACACAAGCAGTACAACAGTACAGAAATCATCACAAAACATAATTTTTAAGTTCTCATCTTTAAGTATAATACTTGATGTTTCAGTTAATGTACAATAGTTGTACATTTTATATTTAAAACAGTTACTTTAAGGATTAAAGCAGACAAAGCCAAACTGCAAGAGATGTTACATACAATAAAAAAGAAAAATATTATTAATACACTATGAAATGTATTTTAATTCAGATTAAAGTCATGCATTAACTACTCAGGGAACAATTAATTAATGCAAGAGATATACAGGAAGCCTTGTTAATAGCTGGAATAACTGAACACAAAAAAAGGCCAACATAGCCATTGGTGTCAATCTGACAAATCCTTTTGCTTATTCAATCCTATTGACCGATTATGCTCTCACCCCTTTTACTCTTAGTGTGCTGCTAAAGAGAGATGAAACATCTGTTAAAAGGATATTTTAGATTAATTTCATTTTCTTCGGGGAATTTTAAGACTGAGATTTGGTAGGCATGGGTGATGACAGTCTTAGAATGCAAACTACTGAGCAGGCTACACACCTTTCATAGTGCACAGTGACTTCAGTATATGTGTGCATAACACAACTATGACACCACAAACGTAAGTAACACCACTAAGAAAATTTCGTAGATGAATCAGAGAACAAAAACAAAGAACCTTCAAACCAACCACAACAGAGAAAAAGGACAAACATGGAGTAAAAAGCAGCACCAGAGTGGTAAACTGTCAGCACTGACTGATACACCATTTTTCTGTGTTTAGGGTATTTGTTTGTTTGGGTTTTTCATCAGGGTGAGGGGGTTCAGGGAGGGGGGTGGATTGTTCTTTGTTTTTTTATTAAAAAGTCTTAGTTTTCCCTGGAATTCTCTGTGAGTATCTCAAAACCTTCCCTGTCATGCAAAAATGAAGAATACTATTAGATAATGAAAAAATGGGAATATTAAAAAATATTGTGATAGAAAATAAATCTAATTATTATCATTGTAGGAGAAAATTCCTGTTAGATTTGCTATGCAAGGCTCACATCACCAGCAATTCTTGCAGTCAAAGAACTTAAATATTCCTTTCTTATTAACTGCAATTTTGTGTTCTCTGCACCAAGTGATTCATAGCATTCATTCACCAAGGTGGTTGATTACTATCCTGTCTCTTTGTCCTGATTTGATCCTACCACAGCTAGAGTAAGTAGAGGTGCTTAAAACAGAAAATTCTTTCTCAGTGTTTCAATGCAATAAAGTTGTAGATAACAGCTATTACTAATAGAGATTTAATTTAAGAACTCAGGAGTCATCTACCTACAGAAACTGAGAGACTCAAGATGCTTTGAAAGGCAAATATGGATACAGATAAAATATTAATCCAGTGCAATATGATTTGGTATCAAGGTATGAAGTATATAATATTTCCAAATTTATGTGAAATACAATATCAGCTTTAAACCTCAATCATCACCTGGCAAATAAGGTCTAAAAGGCAGTAGGCAGCACTCCAAATAATTTAATATTTCAAATAATTTAGTGCTGTCCACAAGTTTTGTAATAGGTGATATCTATGACTAAATAAAAAAAATTCCAAGTATTTTAAGCAAAAGAAGTAAAAAAACCTTCAGTTTGGATTGCCCGCTTGTCTGGTTATTGGTTTGGGGCACTTTTGGGGTAATGCTTAAATGCTCCATTAACTCACCATACCCTATCTTCAGATCATCATACTGAGACAGAATACGTAAGTGTTAAATAGCAAAAGAGAAGACCCTACTCTAACTCCAAAATAGCAAAAGATCACATAATTGCCATGTGAACAAAAGTAATAAAATATCAGCTTTACCTGCTGTTCTGCAGTGAGTGATGTTCTGATATTCTGCATTTCTTCATTCTTTCTTTTCTCTTGTTCTTCAAGTTGCTCTAAGAACTTCATTTTTTCTTCCTGAAGCTTCTCTTGAAGTTCAGCAACTAAGCTTGATTCAGCAGATGATTCAGCAGGAGGACTTAAGCGAACACACAAAAAGTCACAAGTTCATTTTGAGACATTATTTCTGAAATATTTAATAAATTACTAAACTTCAATTCTACTTTTTAATCATGAGCATCTCACCAGTTCTTACTCTTGGACATTCTGGGATTTTTTTAGTGTACTACCCTGGCTCTACCTACCCTTTAAAGTTTTGTTGAGGGGTTTTGTTTACATTTTTTGTTTACATTTTGTTTACATTTGACCTAGATATTAGGGTAGTGTGTTATAGGTAGGATGATGTGTTGGTAGTAGGATGGCAACAGGTTAGGTTAGGTAACATGTTTGACTAGATTAGATTAGGTAACAGGTGATAGGTTGGACTTGATGATCTCTATGATCTTCTCCAATCTTACTGATTCTGTGATTCTAACTGAACAAAGTGTGGAAGGCAGTAAAAAGAACCAACAACTGTCAACTTCATGAAGATTCTTAGTATGTCAAAAGACAAAGCCTTCAGAACTATCACATAATGAAAATAATTCAGCAGTAAATCTGATGCTAAGGAATTCAGATATGAAACTCAAAACTCGGAATTGCAAAATTTGGAGAACAGTAATGACCATGATAAAGGAAGGAAAGCATCAACAGTTATGGATGCTGGAAGGATAACGACCTTAAATGGCTTTTGAAACAGACAATGTTATATAGACCAAGTGCCTTACACCACTGAAGCAAAAACATTAGCTATGTTCTTCTGTGCTTTGGTTTGAGTTATGAAGAACCACCACAGAAGATTTTCAAAATAGCAAAATTCCTTTATGGGGCAACGCTTGTGAAAATTTTTGTTCTTTTAAATTTCTACTATTACTCTACACCAGAATCATCTTTAAATCATATTAGCATTAAAATTAATCATATTTAAACATAAATCTGTTAGTTGCACTAACCAAAACAGGAATCATTTGCCTCTCAAATGGGCTGCCCGGACTACTGATAGACAACTAAAGGATACTGTTGTTCTGTAAAGGATGCTCACACATTACCAGTTTTTATAGCCCATGACTGTATCAGACATTAGACTTGCACATTTCATCTGCAAAGGTCTCCACAAGTAAAGCAATTGTGACAATGTATTTTTTATTGTTTTCAAGACAGCAAAAGCACATCTCCTCAAATTGTGCTTTCAGATCTTTAGAAGTAAACACTGTACTACTCTAAGATGACAAATGATATATAGAACAATGCTGCCACTGTTTTACCACATGGGCATATACTGAAGATACAAACTATTATGCAGTTGCTAAGCACTCAAAAAGCCCTCAAGAAGTTGTAAATGGAAGAGATCTGAAAGCCAACTGAAGTTCTTAGAGTTGCAAAACAACCTCTGACATTCCAGAAATCACAAGTAAAATAAGCAGAGAACAACGCAAGTCATGAAACACCCCACCAAATCTTTTTTTGTACCATGGAGAAAACATTTTCGTGCTTGACTAAATTCCAATTTCTTGCTAACTGAAGCCTAGCTAAGAGAGCATGTGCTCTACGGAGAAGCTTCACCACTGAGCGTGGTGTGACAGAAGTGGCTGGACAATACTAAAGCTAAAAGACACCAAGGCAGTGATACCATTTTCAAAGCAGTCAGGATTTCTATTCTATCTTTAATTTTCTTTACAGTATTAGAAATCTTTCAACTTATTACCAAACGTTTTAACAACAAAATTCGTGAGAGAAATCGTAGTTTTTCAGTTGGCAGTACTACTTAGTGTACAAAGGGTAAAATAGGAGAGTTACAAATGCCTTGCACTTTTATTACCTCTCATAATGAAAATGACTTGATTTTCAGACACACCAAACCACGTAAGTTTTCACACAGTGGTAACGCATGGATCACTAACATTTCCTTGTCCCCTCTAAACCTTTGTTAGTTTTTGTGACACTTCAAAAACTAAATTCCTGACACCATTTCAATACTCAATTCAAGTTTAACAATCCATGTCTCTCCCTCTGTGCCTTCCAAATGGCTAATGTAGCATTATTCTTGCAGAAATGAACATTTATCCAGCAAGCATATAGACATGTGCCAAATGGAAGATGGTTTCTACTACATACTACAAGTTAAGCGCTAAATTTAACCTAGTGAGGGCAATAAATATTAAGACAGATTCACAAACATATATGCTCTCTGGAGACAAAACACAGCATGTATTGATGCCTAAAGAAAAAAACCAGCAGAATAAAGGCATAAAAAGAAGCCTTAGGAAGAAATAAATGTCACGCTAAAAGTTAAATTACTTAACCAAAGTTATAGCAAACTAACAGTCCTTCTTTAGACTGAAGTAGATTGTATTTCAAAGAAATATTTTATTAACTCTTTTATTCAATTTGGATAAGAACACACACAGCTGTGCTCAGAAGTTCAAGTTTAAGTGTAGGTGGATTTTTAAAAAGTCGACACAGCTACGTCTTTTTCCTGTTATGTCAAGTTTTTCAAATTTCTACAGTGCATTAACGCAGAAAAGAACACAGAATGTATCTTTTTTCTTCTCATTTCACCATATTTCATGACAAGGATATTTTCTTTCTTCTGTTGTTATACAATCCTAATTCAAAGAACATGATATTACCTTCATGCATCTCTTTGTACGCTGATATGCAAACACAGACACTAACAGAACATCACTTAATGCTGGATATGTTTGCATATGAAAATCCTAAGGTAGCAGACAATTCAAGTGAAGCAGATACATAGTGCAAGGGAAATGGGAGTGAACTGTGTGCACATTATACCCTCTGCATAATCTACCCTCTTCTTTCTTTACAGTATATCCTCGCTGCATTGCGACCCCTCCATTGCTACCTCGTTGATTTGCGAGGAAAATTTCTCCCAATTTTGCTTCAGCCATTTGGGAGGTTCCGCAGTCGATGCATGTGCAGTGCCTCTGCTCTGCCAAGGGAGGGCCAGGAGTCACACTGTCCCCTGTTACTCTAAGCGCAACCAGGGAACTGACTCCCCCCACCAGGGACGTGTTACTGTTTCCATGGCTACAGGTGGGGAAGGGAAGTGCCTCAGGAAAGTGGGGCTGGCCCCGGTGGCCAGCGGGACATGCTCACTCTGCTGCCGCAGCTGCAGCCCACCTGCGTGGGGCTAGGACGCGGTGCAGGGCCGGGACGCGGCGGGCACGAGCACAGGGGCTGGGGGAGGAAACAGCAGCATGGGGCTTGGGCTGCGAGCACATGCAGAGCATCCCAGCTGCAGAAGCAGCAGCATTACTGAAGAGAAGCCCAGGGATTCTCGGCGGCATCTCCCAAGCAAGAGAGGGCTCAGAAATGGTTCCCTTTGCTCCTCTGTGCTGAGAGAGGTCGTGGGGAGGACCAGAAAAGTGTCCACAGTGCTCCAGAGTGCCAAGGGGTGGAGCAATGGGTGTGGCCTGCATGCATATTAATGACCTGTACGTTTGCGAATTTGGCGTTCTGTGAGAGCCCTGGCATGACCCATTCCTCGCAAATGAGGGCATATAACTGTAACACCATATTGATATTAAAAAGTTAAAAGCTAATTTAAGTATGTACTCATTATTTGCAGTGTTTTTCTGGCTTTTATGCCCATTCTGTCCATTTTATTGCTCTTTTCCCATTTAACCTACTTGCTACCTCTTAATACCTAGGAAAAACCCACTCTTTAGGTATTTCACAAACAAGACCTATCTGCTGCATTCATTTACACTACAAGAAAATAAATGACAAGTTCTAGCATTTCAAAATAAAATACTGTTGCTAAGCATCACTCACATTGAAAAATCCTACTATTTCCATTCCATAACAACATAATCTAGTCTGCTGACAGGTATTACAAACTAATAAGTAGGTAAGATATGAGAAGTCAGAAAGAATAACTATGAAGTCCTGTCAAAGGAAAAATATATTTTTCTTTTTAAATTTTTAAATCTCTGCAGAACTTAACAAAGAAACACAATGACAATTCTTTAAGGTTATGTTACACACTTGTGCTTCATTATGGAGCTCAAACTGAAGAACCTGGAATACATAAAACTGGGTAGCAACAGTCAATGAAAGTCCAGGTGCCATGAGACAGTTCTTAGTCAATCTTATGATCTAAGATCACAGAACATTCTGAGTTGGAAGGAACCCACAAGGATCATCGAGTCCAACTCTTAAATGGCACCACTGCCTCCTATCAATTCCAAAGAAAGTTTTCACACCACCATTATCATTAACCTGGTGCTCAGTGAGCCAATAAATGAAATTTATCAGCCTAACCTCAAAGCTAGACACTGCTTGCTGTGACAGTGCTAAGAGCAGAGCAAAGAATGGGAAATGAGAGAGGCTGAGAACAACAAAACCAGAATTTCAAGTAACCTGCTATTGTGAAAACACTTCTGCAATGTAACATTACAGGACTGAAACAAAAACCATTCATTGCTGTCTGGAAATCATATTGTAAAAGGTATTTTACAATCTTTGAGATTAAACTACAGACACGGGAACATCACTATGGGTATGATGGAAGTAACTTGAAACATGAAGACAGAAATCAACCCAAATAAATACTATTATAAATACACAGAAATTTTACTTACTGCACAGTGCATCATGAATAAATCATGTTGAATACTTTAAAATACTAGGAAAACACGGTAACAATTCTTACAGTACCTCCGATTTACTTGCATCTCGAGTTGCTGTATTTTTTCCAAAAGCCCTTTTTCAGCAGCTTCCCTCTGTAATTCGAACTCTTTACAAGCAGTTAGTACTGCATCCTCTTTTTCACAAGTGAGCTTCTGAATGAGCAACTGTCTGTCTTGTTCTTGGTTAGATACTAACAGTTCTTTCTCTTCCTTTAGCTTATGGATAATAGCTTCGTACTTCTCCTGCTGCTCAGAGAGAGATAATTTTTCTGTTTTTGCCTTTTCCAGGGCACTTGCTTCCAACTCTAACTTATTCTGCAGTTCTGTTATTTGCTCTGAAAGTCTTTTTTCTGCCTCAGCAGTTTTTTGATGAAGAAGCGTTACTTTATTTAATTCAGTTCTAAGCAAATTTGATTCTTCTTCATATCTATCTACTAGTTCAGAAATGCACTGATCTTTCTCAATTGTCATCAAAGTCCTCAGTTCTGATAAGCCTACTTGATATTCATCACTGCTAATTTGTATTTTATTGTTTAATTTATCTATCTCCTTTTTTAGGCTTTCAGTTTCCTTATCAATCTGAGATCTTAAGGTCTCTTGTTGCTGGTTTTTGCTTTCTTCCAGAAGAAGCTTCATTTCATCAGTTTCTGCCTCTTTCAGGGCAAGTTCAACTTCTAATTTGCACCTCAAATCAGACAGATCTGAAACCTTGAGTTGTAACTCTTCTACTTGTTGTTGTTTCTCTTGTATAACTACTTCATGAGATTGTTGCATTTGCTCAAGTCTATGCTGGTTCTCTTTTTTTAATTTATCCAAACAGTCCTTGTGCTCAGCTAGCACCTTCTCAAATTCCTGTAAATGCCTGGCTTGTAGGTTGCTTTCTAGTTCTTTTAAATGGCTTTGCTCTAAACTCTCAAGTTCTGCCCTCAAGAGTTGTAGTTTTTCATTGTTTTCAACATGAAGTTTTTTCAAGTCTTCAAGTACTATTTCACGTGACTGTCTCAGTTCTTTAATTTCAGAATTTTGTGTCTCCATTTGGCATTCTAATTCAAGTAATTTCTGGTCTTTTTCATTCTGGAGGCAAACTACAGCTTCTTTCTCATTTTTTACCATTGCAAACTCATCATTCTTATTCTGAAGAACTTCCTCAAGGCCTAATAAGTCACCTTTCAACTTTTTAATCTTCTTTTGATTTTCTTCACCATCCTCCAATAATTTACTAATTTTAGTTTCATATTCACTTTTCAAAGACTGCAATTCATTTTGATGTTTATCATTTAGTGTTTTTTCAAGTGAAAGTTTTACCTTCTCAATTGTACTTACTATTTCTAAGGAAGTGGATTTTAAAGAATTAGAAAAGTCACACTGTTCTCTTTGTACAAGTGTTCTAAAGTGGCAAAGGTCATCTTTTATACTTCTTAAATGTACCTTGGAGTCTTGAGCAATAACCCTACACTTCTCCACACAAACACTGAGAGAAGTATTTTCTACGGAAACATCCTTTACACAAGAACTTGTACCTTGCATACGTCTACTGTCTATTGCATTGATAACCGAAGAATAAAGTGATTCCACCATCATTTCTGGACTTTGTGGGTCACTTATTACATTAGGAGATACCGGATTTTCTTCTATTACAAATTCATTTACAGCTGACATGAAGTCAGATTCCGGACTTTCTGCTAACGAATCCAAGTCTAGTGATCCTTGTTTAAGAGCTTGCTCCAAGTTTGGATGGGCAATAGTTTCAAAATCAAATGTATGAGCATCAATGCTGTCTGGAGATAATTCTTCTAATGGAGCTGGGGGACACACAGGAGGACACAGGGGACCCTGAAGACTGAGTGATGGAGGAGTTCTTGAAGAGGTAGCAATTGTGGTTCCTGTTGTACTTTCCATCCTTGGCGTGGTAGCGGATTGTGGTGAAGCTTGACTATTGGAGGCCTACAAATCATAAAATATGAAATGAACACAAAGTGTAATAAGCCAACTGTTAATATTAAAAACTGAATAAAAGTAACCAGACAAAACAAGAACTTAAAATAATCAGCCTTATTATTTGTAAGTGTCCAAAATACATACTACTAGAACTTAAGTAAAAATTGCAGAAATCCAGAGAGATTTTCCATTGAATTTCAAAGAAGTGTTATTTGTAAAAATATTAAACGTTCATCTAGCCAAAAAATCCTATATAAACCCCACCAAAATGTATTTGAAATGACTGAAACAATTTTGATTTGTTTTTTTACAAAAAAAGTAACCAGGTAGAAATAGGCTTTGTTTTCTAATAGTCTACTGATTTCAGCTTTTCTAATATAGTGTTGGCACTAAAACATTTTTCTTATTGCCAATCCTGTTATTAAAGAAGCACTGTAATCCAGTCATTATTAACACACCCAATTAAGGTTTACAAAAAACTTTACCATAGCAAAACTGTTTTCTACTAACATATCAAAAATGAGTTGTTCCGCATATGAGAGAGTAGAGCTAGTACTGTATAATCCAGGGCATATTATAATTAAAAGCAGCATTCTGACTTTACAGAGTGCAAGACGTCACAGCCAGAGTGGATTTTTTCCCCCTTCATGTAGTCCCATCAGTCCCAATTTTTCTCATTTTGTCTCTGGACTCTGGACACCAGAGCTGATTCTGTAGAACCATATATACTTCTATATTCAGCTGAAAAGCTAATGGTTAACATGATCCTCCATGAGTAACAGCAACTTCTAAACCAACAAAGATTAGTTAAAGCTTTTGCACCTTCATGGAACTTTCCCCAAGTAACTGTGATCAACTTCAGTACTTTTGATTCTTAAAAGGCTAAGAACCCTCATTCAAACCAATTTTTCAATTGTGATTAGATAACATTTTAAATCTCATTAGCATCAGTTCTTGTTCAATACTATACGGATTATAAAGCAAGATCACAAGTTCCAATGAAGTTAGTGGCACTTGGCAATAAATGATCAGCAACAGAACTGTAAAAAACCACAAGCAACAGGCATTGAACTGCTGGTGTGTAAATACCCAATTTTTGTTTTCTCAAACTTCTACAAATGGTTGTTACCAAGAAAGGGACCCTATCCTCCTCTCAACTGTGCAAATGTTCTCTTAATGGAGTGGTAGTGTGATTAACAATTCTCAGCTGTGACTTAAAAAGAATCTCTTCCCAGCTCCAGCGCTTACCTATTTAGCAGAGTTGCATTTACACCTCACCTCCATCAGCCTTTATATCTTTATGAAAGTAAACCGTACAGTGATTCTGGGAATACCAGATTACTGCCTAGTGAAGAGTTAAACCTCACATTTTGAGCGGCTGAAACTATATGAAGACAATCTTGACTGTTGTTACTTCCCTAAGAAGCTTGTGCTTGCCATCTAATCTGTTCCCAATCTACAGGCAGCAATGTATGCATATGCCATACACTAACTTCTGTAAAGAGAAAGGAAGAGGAGTCAAGGGTAAACAAGAAAAATTAGAAAGCAGGGACAAAAAAGCAGAATTAATTTCCAAGTTCTCAGATATTGCTGGATTACATTCCTTTTGCTACTTATGTTACTACAAGTCAGAGCATCGGGCAACTCTTAAAAAGATTACAAACAGTGTTTGAATTTAAACTCAACTAGAAAAAATGGTAGATTCATAATCTGATTTGAAAAGCCAGCTTCTCTTACAAGAGAAACTTTTGATACTAAAGGATTCCATATGTTAATCAGCTACTACCCATGGAGAAGACATCTTAATCATCTTACCCAACACCTATAGCACCTTAACTTTCTCCTCGCCATCTTTAACCTAACTGCTGATCTGCTTAACCATTATATCATGGAACAAAGGGAGCACAGCAACAATTTTGATGCGAGACTTTTAAATTACAAAAAAATAAGCAGAAAGTCTTGTAAAAGAAAATATATTTCAAAGTAGTAGCAAAGCAAACAAATGGCCACAACCTTATTTTTTAACTACTCTGAAGTATGTAATATCAAAATAAGAAATCAGATAGAGAAGTGTATCATCATAAATGTTCTATGAACTTGATAGCTGAAATAGTATGAGTTATGGGGAGACTCAGTGAAATGCTCTTAACACTCCCAGTAAGGTATTGGATGTCCTCTGACTTGCTGTTTGCTCACCTCTCTGCAGCCACTACTTCCGTCTCCTGCTTAAAGCAATTATTAAAAGACCACAGTATCACACAGTATCACAGGATGAACTCTCACTTGAACTGGAAAGACCGAACTACCAACAATCCAGGGAAACCCCAGTCCAATTTCAAGAACCAGGTTTCTGTTGCCACTAGTATGGAAAGGGAGGCCAGGGTGGAATAGGTTTCCTAAGGAGAGCACAAGAGTAATAATCTGCTATGTGGACAAACTCCACACCTGCACAGTTACTGCCAACACCGCAACAAGCTGGGTCAGTATCTCAGTTCACCAGCAGATTATGTGGCTGCATTAAGCTGTAGGCATCATTAAATGTTTATTTATCCTTCCCATTATTTACTGTGAATTCCCACCAATACTAGGGATAAAAAAGGAACATTTTAAAAGTTATTTTATTTTCGTAATTCTATACAAAAAACCCACAGGCAAAAGTAGTATAATTTAAAAAAATGCTTCTCGATTAGCTGTGGAACAAAGCAATACAGAGAAAGACCTAGTGTCTTTCATGAAGTAGTAACAAGAGCACTGTATTTGAGGACAACAACAAAAAAATTTCTGACAAATTTATTTGCTTCAATTCCGAAGAGAGTGCAAATGAATCACTGAAATTACACACAGAGATGGGCATTTTTCAAGATGACATCATGAATGGCCCAGCTCTGACTGTGCAATTTACTCTAAGGAAAGAGACAATTATCTAAATCTGTCTAAGCATTTGACATTTCTACGTCAGCCAAGAATCCAAACTGGTCATAGCACAGCAAAAGAGAAGAGTGGGATAAATATTCTCCTGATTTGGCAAACGTCTTTTTTTGTGCAGCCAGATATTGTAACTTCTGTGGAACAGAAGCATCTTTTAAATGTTTAGAAGATATTGAATATCTTTTGACAATTTTCTAGATACTCACTTTACTCATTAGAAGAGCTCAAAAATTTTCAGAATATTTACTAGTTCATGATTAAAAAGGAAACATGCATTTATGAGACCAACTAATCTTTACATCATGAAATACAAAGTTGCTTTATGAAGTGTTCTATAACACAATATGAAAAAAATATTCTATTTTGAATACAATATCCTCCTTTTTTTTTTAATAAAGAAACACAAGAATACCTTTTGTTCATTCAGCAGGTCTGTAATGGTTTGGGACATTTCATCCAAACTCTGTGCTGCCTTTACCAGGTTATGTAGATCACGTACATGCTGGTGAAGAGGTTCAAAGTCACAAAGTATGGGAACCCTTAAAAATAGAACAGGATTACTTTTTCCCATGCTGTTAGTTTAATATTCAAATATATTATTATGTGTATATTCCAACAACACTAAACTTCCCTTTGTATAAATTTTTACTTTTTTCACTTCATCTATTTTATATGGAAATTCTACTAAGATTAGCTATGTGTGTGAAATTAAAACCTGGAGAGCTTTTAGGAAGCAGACAACAATAAACACAATGATGGGCAAGTAATAAGGTAGTATTTCCTCTCAAGGGAAACATTTATCAGTAGTACCTAGTGTTACAATAACAGTAACAGAAGAGAACTGGTAGTGATTAGATCTCTAATTGAAGCATTTGTGTTTCCAAATGACTATTCTTCTCTCCAGTTGGATTCTCTCCAATCCAGCTCTTCCTTTGAAGCAGCAATTAATTCTCTACTGTTTCATTTTCATGATAGGTAACCCGAATTAAGATTGATTAATATGTCACGATCACATTGCAAGTGTTGCAAGGTAAGCTGAAATAATGAAGCAAGAAAACATTTAGACCAACAATGTAGTAAAAGCACATTACACTTCAATGTATTTTGCATTCTCTGCTCAATACACAGGGTAAGTGGTATCAAGTGTAATTTTGTAGAATTAAGATTTCAAAAATTGCTCAAACATATAATTTCAGAAGACTGAAGCACTGTAAATAAATTGAAACACCATTTTAATTATGCAGCATAGAAAAAACTTTGAGCTGGCTCTCAGTTTGCCTACTGCTTGCTCTTTACATGTTAAATGAAAATACCAAAGAAAGTACTGTCCTCAAGTTTCTTCTGAAGTTCCACATCCAACTAAGGTGTGTGACAGCTTTGCCAACTCAAGTTGCAAGTTCACCACTATCATCTGTATTTCCACCAAATACAACACTTTGCCCAGAAACCGGAGGAACGTGATATAATCCCACCTCTATTGCCATCAAGTGGAAAACTATGTCACTACAATTCAGACCAACTAAAACAGCTTAGTTAATGATTGGTCTTCTGATATTAGCAAGGCAAAATTATTCCTCAACTCAGTACAAATTTCCCAAAAAAGGTTGCAAAATTCTCACAAATAAAAACACAAAATCAGGTAAATATTAGAAATAAAATACAATGGCCTGCACCTTTTGCCCTGTGCCGAGCAAGCCTAAGAGCAGAACAAGAAAAATTAAAAGGGTACACAAACTACAACATGACAGAGGGCAAATCCATGGTCAAGCAGCATAAGCCCACTACACATACTCGTAACTCCAACAATACCATAAAGATAACCAGGAATTCTGAATCAAAAAGAATTTCAGTACAAAATACAGGTGAAAAAACCAGCAAATTCAGCTCCTGC
>WEKX01001613.1:33058-86709 GCA_013390025.1 Pitta sordida | reverse complement strand
ACAAGAAAGACATCTCCGAGTTCTAGGTAAGAAACTAACCCTGTCAAGTTGCTTTTGAGATGCAACAGTAGCTTTCATGCCTACTTCACTGTTGGGAAGTAAAAAAGAGCTTCTTTTGAGCTTCTGCTCAAAATGATGTATTTCCATAGATAGCAGGGGCACTTGGAGAATAAACTTTTTCGTACAATCAGTTTGTCAGAGAAGAAACAGTAATTGAATAAAGGAGATCTCTGTGATCTCATACTGAGCTAAAGACATTTATTTCCTCCAGAATACCACTTAAAAAAAGGCAAAAGGAAAAAAGGATCAATTTAATTATGATCCGGCAAAAAGTTATTAGTTTATTTCAGTTTGAAACTGACATTTTCCTTTTTTTTTTTTGGCGAAAAGGCAGCTCAAAGCAACACCCATCATCCCTTACATCTCAATACAGAATATATGTATTCAAATCACCAGAGCTTGAGTACGTGAAGCATAGAGTCATGTATCTGCACTACATCAGTGAAGACCGATGCTTAAAAATGGTATCAATTTAGGAAATATATTCTTGTCCATTCTTTACAGCAAACGAATTTGGGGGGTGGAAAGCTGAAGAGGGTTGCATCACAGGGGGAAGCTATTTCTGTAACACAAAGTTTTAAAAGGTGCTTTACCTGAGTAATGGCTGTACTTCTGAAGGACAAAAAGACTGCAAAAATTGCAAGTCACTCAATGAGATATCTGGAAGCTCACTGTCAAATCTGCGAGGTTTTCGTGTCTGTAAAAAAGAAATTAATTTGCACATTGTTGTAAAGATCAAGATTACTAAAGAAGGATTAAAAAGAGCTTAATAAGTAACAAGAGTTGGTGTAAAACTGAGCTCTCAAAAATATCCATAATTTTTTTAAGAAACCATGTCTGGTTTATCTCCCTCAAAAAACAAAACAACAAAAAACCCACAAACAAATCACCTTTACCTTTATATCCACTAAGCCTACTCAAAGTGCATTGGACAGCAATAGAATAGAGTACTTCAATAGCAAGGGACATACAAACATCTCGTCCAACTTCCTCCCTATTACCAAGATTCATAAACATTATGGATGAGTTTAAAAGTTAAAGGATAAGAGGTGGCATTGAAGCTTCACTTAAGTTGCACTCAAATATTAGTTCAGTTCAGTATTTAAAACTCTCAAATGAGAACCATTCCTATTTTCCAAGTACCCTTTAAAACAAAAAGCCAGAATGGACAAGCTAAAAAGGTTAAAAAGGCAACATCAGAATCAGGAAATTAGTTGACTTGAATTAGCCCAGCAACACAAAATCAAAACTAACAGGCAATGCTTAATTACAGATATACTTTTCCCCCCTTCATCTTATCAGCCAATTAAGAGATGAAAATGTCTCTCTACTCATACAGTGACTATCAAAAAACAAGGCGACCTTTTACTTGCTTTTACCATCCAATTAAGTTTATGGCTCTATTATTCACAAGATGATCGGATGATCAAATTACTCTTCCTGGCTTTTTTTTTTTCTGACCATTAATAGCAGTTTTTTGTTCATTACCACAGACTCCTTGCTGAAAAGGAGTACTGAGTTAACGTTTCTTCTCCCACTACACTGCAAGTTACAAACCAGTGTTAATACAGGTGACATGAAATGACAAAGAACACTAGCTCCCAGCTTTTTGATTTGTGTCACACCCACATGACAAGCATACAGCTTGAATGAATTAAACGTAGGTTTTTAACTCCTGAACCCACCCTTCATAAAATGAAATAAAAATTAAATAAACTCAAAGATATGAGTTACATACACAAAAAGATGGAGGCCAGGAGTCAAGTCCTCTAAACAAACGATTCCTTAGAAAAGACTTCCCTGCGGAGAGGGGAAGAAATTTAAGAAGTTTCTTGAAGGAAGAAATGTAACACACAATGTCTCAACAGAAAACAATGAAGTTACTGCTGTTTAACAGCTGAACAATATTTGAAAGCATTACTAACTATGCCATTTGTTGACAACATAAAACTGTAGACGACCACAGAACTTCAGGCAAAAACCTACCAATAAAACTTCTCAATTCATCTCAACTTCTTTTCCAAACTTTCACTGTAACCTTGCTAATCTCTTACCCAAAAATTTTAACAAACATTTCCTCGGTTTTCTTATTTTAGCTGTCCATTCAGAACCTAAGTTGCAGACTTTGCAGAAGAAGTAATCAGAATTCTTATACCAGCGACTTCCTTTCTAATTTTCTTTTAAATTTCTGATCAAGGTCTTTAGATATATGTCCTAATTATTTGGTTTTTCTTAAATATTCCAGAGGAAGTCATAGCAATACCCAAATAGTCAGCAACGGTTTTAGAAGTTAGAAGAACTTGAGGCATATTTAAATAAAAACTACATGCCATTGTAATAAGTAGAAATCTTATCTTTTACAAACATTAAACTAATCACAACTTTCACAGTATTTTGAATAATCTACATGAAACAGTTCCTTGGTCTGCTTAATAGAAAAATATTTTATTCACAGTAGGGCCACCTGACTCACTGCATGCACTTCATATCTAAAAAAAATATGGTAGGTATTGAAATTACAACCCACCAAAACTATTTTAACTACAAAGACAAGTTACACCTCAACGCAATTCTAATTTCACAGAAGATAAAGTACATACTTACTGAACAGTTTACCAAAAGATTCCCTTTTTGCCTTTTCAGCTTCATACAGGTGTTTGCCATCTTTTATTAAAGCACCTGCCCACTGTGAAAGAGAAATACACGTGGTTAGTTGCTAATTTACAAACTGACATAAAGGTTTGGTCTCAAATTTTTATTTACTTACCTCCCTGTAGTGTTTTATGAACATTTTTCTCCTCACAACCTCCACAACAGCTAGACAGTACATCTGAGGAACAGTACTGAGAGCCTCTACAACTTTGACTCTTTCTAGGAGCTCTGTTACAAGACGAAGCAATGCTTGCAGTCTCTCTCCATCTTGGTCAGCATGAAGCATTACAAAACAACACCACCTACAAAAGTAGGTTACACTTTAGAAGATCACAACTTGGTAATTCTTTTTTTCCCCACTTAGATTAGCAACATGTCTGGCTTAAATGAACAACGACATAATTTCACAAGGGACAAGAATAGGCTATCCAAAAGTACCAAGTTCTTCAGAATTCAGTAGTCACCTTGTAGTTCCCTGATAATTTCTTACAGTAAGATATTCACTTCAGCAGTCAAATGAACATTTACCACCATTTGAGTTGAGGTACTGTTTTGGGCAAGAAATGCCCTTAGCAGAAATAATTTTAGGACCAATAATAATGTAACTTTCGCCAGTAGAATTAAGAAAGCTGATACATACTCAGTGAAAAAAAAAAAAAATCCTTATAAATGTGTATTGAAAAGCATTAACAACAGATATTAAGGGTAGGAATATTGTCAAAGAAATAAGAACAAACCTCTGGGAAGTCCACAAGATCTACTCACACACTACAAATAACATACAAATTCTTGCAGGTTGTAACCACATCTTCAATTATCTTATGATACAATCAATAGATTAATTTCAAGTACAGGCAATAATGTAACTAAATCACAGGGTAACTACTGAAAAGGTGAGCAACTGGTATGCTTGAGCAACTTTGCCACCAAAGAATACAGGAGGTGGAGGTATATTCCACAAGTCAACAATAAAACAAGAAATGGCTTTTATTGAGAGAAGTCAAGTAAAAGTGAAACAACAAATACAAGCAAGTCAGTGTTAAGCAATTACAAATATATACTAACAGGGAAACAAACAAGTCAATGTCAAGCAATTATGAACATATACTAACAGAGAAACTACAAAACACATATTCTTAACTTTCTCCTAGTAATTATTTCCTTAGGACACATTTCTTGAACAGCCTTGCTGCAAGTGTAAGCAATAAAAAAGTTGGAAAGTTGTAACTTACTTCAGTCTGA
Organism: Pitta sordida; assembly: GCA_013390025.1. Classification (NCBI taxonomy): domain Eukaryota; kingdom Metazoa; phylum Chordata; class Aves; order Passeriformes; family Pittidae; genus Pitta; species Pitta sordida. The sequence continues at coordinate 82,755 of WEKX01001613.1, read as the reverse complement.
CTTGCAGATTATTTGCAAGCTCTTGTTTGGCAGTGGTACATTTCTGCTTAATATCTAACAGTTTTCTGTGATTAGTTAACATAATCATCAGCTGATTTGCATGACTCAAACACAAATCAGGCAGCACAGAAGGATCTTTCAAGTTCTCAGCTCTCTTCTGATTAGCCAAAAATCCCTAGAGGAAGAGACACATTTGTTACACAAGTCTTGTAACAATCAAAAAGCATGGAAATGATGCATCTTCTCTAAGAATGCAAGAATTTTTAAAAACTTACTTTAATGACTGAGGAGTATAACAGAAAGCTACGTGGAGAAATCAAGTTTGAAAGTTGCTTCATTTCTGTTCTATAATCCAGTCCTTATCAATTGCATTCAATATTTCACTCCTGAACAATACAACCTTAATAGAACTTTCCAAAACTAACCAACACCACTGAAAGGTCACAAAAGTTAATGTCACGGAAGACTAGCTACTAAGATTGGGAGGATCCATCATCCCAATTTCTGCAAACGGATTCACAGATTATTGTGGGTTAGAAGGGACCCACAAGGATCATCAAGTCCAACTCTTAAACCGCACCACTGCCTTCCCGGCAGGAATCAAACCTGGTCTCCCACATGGCAGCCAGGGACACTCACCACTGTACTAAATAATGACCCTGTTAACTTCTGGCATACTGCAAGACTTACTACCAACTTAAGGCATGTTCAATACTACCGTGGGCTAAAAAATACACTTTTTTTTTGAATATAGAAATTCCCACATGATACTAAGTCTTCTCAAGAGCCAAGATCACAGCAAGACATCTTATTCACATTTAGGAATTGGGCACAGTAGAGAATTATCTGTTGTGAATGGTAACAGGCAAACCCTAAAATGGTGAGTGGCAAAACAGGAAAGATGGTTTGCCTTCGATAAACATCTGAAATGGCTGATTACAGGAGATAACACATGCACAGAAGGACTACAGAAGTTGCTGGCCTAACTCCTGCGCTAGGTCATTGTATCCCTTCATCTCATTTGACAGGTAAGATAAAAATATTCCTGGAAACTTTATCACCCAACACCACCAATTTTAGCCTTGTTGTTGCCCACATTTGTGCCATGTTTCTGACATTTCACTCGAACATCACAGTGGTCACTATATTGTCTTCTACAAGTCTTAAAAACTTGGTGATTAAGTCTTTTTTTTATTTAATAAAAAACTCAAAACCAGGTAACAGCCTTAAGTGTTTATGAAGCTAAAGTTGATGAGAACAGAAAACCACAGAGTTATACCAAACTGATGAAAAATCAAACCAGTTATTATTGACTTGATAACGAATATGAAGCAATCTTGCCATAAAATGTTATAAAACTGTATTGGGTCTGTCTGACCCCATAGCAGCTTCTTAATGCAGTGCTTTAGAAGGGTGTTGATAACACACAAGTGTTTTCACTACAGCTGGGCACACTGTCCCTTCCCCTCAACTGAGTACGAGATTCTGGGAGAGCACACGAGCAGGCCAGCTGACCCAGACTGACCAAAGGGATATTCCAGACCATATGACATCAGTTCAGATATAAAAGCTGAGGAAAGGAGCAAGGACAGGGAGAGGCATTCATTGTTCTTGATGACTGCATTCTAAGATCCGTAGGAACCCTACTTCCCTGGATGTGGACACCTCTGCTGATGGAAGGTAGAGATTAGTTCCTTTGCTTTCCTTCTGCACACGCTTTTGCTTTGCTCTATTTTTGCTTCTACTAAACTGCCTTATTCCAGCCCACCCTTTGCATATCATCTCATTATTTGGGGCTGAGCAACCATTCCGACCTTTGGCATCTAGCCAGGGTAAAACCTGTTACAAAAACACATTTACAAAGCCTGCAATAAATATTTACATCCTAGTGGGAGGAGCATGGAAATTAAAGTAAACCTCAAACAAGAATATTAAGTGTAATGAAAAGGAAGAAGATGCACACTGAAGATGCAAGAGAATACTGAAGAATCAACCATTTACTGAACTCTGAGCAACTTACGCAATAAACAAACAAATACCTTCTCGGGAACAAATATAGGCCAGAAGCATTTAACTGTATGTATTATCTAAATCAACTGAATCAGTAATAGAAAAGGTGGGGAAATCTGTAATTGGTGAAGAGCAAGACAGCTCTACCAAAAGATGTTAGGTTGTTCAGTCAAGCAAGAAAAAGCCATGCAAGAAACATGCTGCAATAATTGTGAGGGAATTGACAAGCACTGAAACCAAAGGCAGCATGGGCATGAAACATAGGTCTGAACTAGACAAGAATACTTCCAAATCTGAGATTAACAGATGTTTATAAACATTAGGACAATTGGGTGCTATATAACTTTGCATCAGGATTAGAGAAGTCAAAAAGATAATTGCTTTTAAATAGCAGCTCAGTAAGATTTTTAAATGCATCACACAGCACAGACCTTGAAACTACACAAAACTGGATCCGGTGAGCTAGAAAATCTTCTTCACCTTTACTTGCAGTTCCAAAACATTACTCAAAGTTGAGCATTTTTTGTCATTTCTGCACTGTGGACTCATCTTTAAAGTAAAACTTAAACTAAAATTATCCTAGTACCCAAAACAGAGAGAAAAATCTCAACATACTAGAAAAAGGTCAATAAAGGAAAATTGCAGTAAAGCAAGTAAAAGTAAAAGGGTTAGAAGAACACCAAATAAACTCTGGAGAAATCCACCATGTAGATAATTCTTCTCACAAGTTCTTGCCCTTCTAGCCCTGATCAGGTGACAGGGTTCATGACATGCAGCTCATAGTCAACCTAAGAAGTGTCCTGAAAAACAGTTACGATAATGCCTTTACAGATTTTTCCCAAAAACTATTTCCAATCAAAGAAGCAACAATCATAGAATATTTTAAAAACATTTTAGACTGAAGAACCGACCATGAACAGGGAAGGAAGTCAGTAATGTAATGAGCGGCTAAGATGCCCCTGAAACACCATGAACATATAAATCTAAGGGCTTTTTGATGTAAAAAGATGTAGAGGAAAAGAGAAGTATAGAACTAGAACCAAGTTCACCTGCCAAACAGTTTGACTGTTTAACAGAGCTAATGGAAAAGTAACACTTTAGTGAACCTAACTGATAGAAATGTATTTGGATGCAACAAAATGTTCTGAAAAGCTACACTACTAGCAGGGAGATTTTAAAAAAACAAACGAACACAGGAAAATGTTGGAAGGAATACGCTATTGGGTAGAATCAGACAAAGATTAGAAAGGCACCAAGTTTTCTATAGGCATACTTTGTATCATAATGCCACCTGCTGACCACAGCTCTACATGCTCATGTTACAAATCCTACTGACCACAAAGAAAAAGTTTTCAAATTTAACAAGGTAGCTTTCTGCATGAAACATTAAGGGCTGGAGATCAACTGTTGAACTGGCTGTTTAATGGCCAGTTAATTAAACAGCCTGATGAAAAGTTAAAGAACTCTTGAGGCAGGAACAAGGAAATTAACTATGCAACAAGGTTATCAAACAGTAAACGAACTTGCTCCGTGGGATAAGTTTGGTTTGAATTTTAATAATGAAAATGAGGTCAGTGTACTAAGTCAACTCAAATTCTGGATATTTCTGGCCTGGGGAAAATAAGCCTACAACTTCCAAACCAAATACTACAGTAATACCTCGCTGCATCGCGACCCTTCCATTGTAACCTTGCTGATTTGAGAGAAATTTTTCTAACAGACCTCTCACAGTGATTTGCAGAGCTTCCCAGCTGTCAGGCATAGTGCCTCTGCTTCACCCAGGGGTGGCACCGGCGCTCCCTGTGGGACGGGACTGGCCCAGCCCTGCGGGGAGGGCGTGCAGTGCCTCTCGTTCCCGTGGGGTTTATGGTCCCGCGGTGCTGTGCCCCGGTCCCTGCCCTGCTCCTGCGTGTCTCCATGCCCAGTCCCCTACAGTGGAAGGCTCACGCCGTGGTATGGCCCAGGCGGCCACTGAGACCCAGCANAGGGAAGGCAATGCAGTCTGTGCCCAGGGAGTGCGCACACGGAGCACTTCGACATGACAAAGCCCCAGGGAAAGTGCCTCATGAAAGTGGGGCTGGGCTGGCCATGGCAGTAGTGGAGCAAGCACTGTGTGCTGGGATGGGGCAGTGGTGGGATGTGCCCACAAGTTAAGGTTTCCCAGGCTCCAAGAGGGCTGACCAGAAGCCTGGGACACCCCTTCCCCACTGAGGAAGCAGTTCAAGCATGAGCAGTGGCAGCAGCCCGCTAGCAGCTGCGGAAGCCCAGGGATTCTCTGGGGAGTCTCCCCAGGCAGAGAGGGTTCAGAAACGTTTCCCTTTGCTCCACTGTGCTGTGAGAGCCCATGGGAAGGAGCAGAAAATGCTCCCCAGTGCTCCTGGTTGGGTGAGGGTGGAGCAATGAGCATGGCCTGTATGCATATTAATGAACTGTGCATGTTTGCGAATTAGATGTTTCACGAGACCCTGACAAGACCTGTTCCTTGTGAAGTCTGAGGTATTACTGTACTGCCAATGGGGTTACCACTGAGATGGTCCTTATCCTTGTTCTGTAGAGCATCTCCACATTATTTCTTTATGGACAGGAAGAGTTCACTGCTGGAAGGTGTGCTGTAAAGAAATGTGTGCGTTTTTTCATCTAACACCAATATTAAGTTAACACACAAATTGTGAGCATTATCTTTAAATTAAATAAAGACATGTCCTCATCTGTATTTTTAAATGTAAGGCAGCCCTAGCACTTGGCCAGTCTTCTTTGATTCTGATACAGACAATCATTTAAATGAGTAACATGATACCAACTCTTGTATCTTGAAAACATCTAATTTTTTTTCTGAAAAAACTACTAAAGCTGGTATGAAAATACTTACTACGGTTCAAATACACAAATCAATGAATAAGAGCATCTGGCAGTACACGTAGTTATTAGTTTAACCACGAACACTTAATTAATTGAAGCTTTAAAAAACCTCCCACAAAAACCCAAACACACACATTCCAGCTGACTTTTCCTAAAAACCCTTACATCATAAGTAAAGGGATTGACAATTTAGAAAACAGAAAAGGCAATGATGAAGAGTTGAAAGTTAAAGTCTCTGACAAGTCTTGAGGAAATACAGATTCTAAATTTACAGTAGCATTTAAACAAGAATTATGTTTCCTTTCCAATTGACTGTTAGGCATCTCATTCAAAAGTGGTATTGGTAGGTAGACTTGAGGGAGGCTCACCATCCAAGGGAAGAGGGCAAACTTCAGCTCAAACCACCACTCACAACATGGGACAATCAAGGATAGAGGTGGTAGACTAGCTTAGCCACCATGCTAAATTACCTTTCATTTAACACTGGCCCACAACACAAACACTTGAAGATAGATTTAACAGAAACTTGCTTAGAAACTTGCTTCTTCACTTACTCATTGAAATTACCTTAAGAAAAGATCTGCTTTCAAGTTACACTGCCAGAAGTAGTGGTAGTACTCACCTTTATATACCAGATCAAAATGGCAGCAAGAAGCCTAGGTCCTATGCAACTGTCAGCCCAGCACTCATCTCCTAACCCTTCCCCAGGCAGGGAGGTAAGATTATTCATTTATTCCTACTAATAATTTATCAACATGAAATCTGGAAAAACAAACTCATGCCTTTCTCGACAGTCCCAGCTCTGAGATGATGGTGAAAATCTGAAAACTAGAGGGTAATAACTGATATTATAGAGTTTGTTTATGTAATTTCAGTTGTGAATAAGGCATTAAAAGACAACCTGAATTATCCAGTTAACTGAAGCTCTTCGCAGAAACTGTACTTAGTAAGCCAACTGTCATCTGATATTGTAGCATTTTTTAAAAATAAGACCTTTACACTTAAAATAAAGTCAGGTCTCCCATATTGCAGGTCCCCGGTCTTAATCAGGTTCCACAAAGCCCTACTTCGGCATTGAATGGCAGCTCATTAATATGCAAATTTGCTCCACACCCTCAGGCAGCTTCCCGGCACTGTTTCAGTACTGTGTTGCTGTGTATCGGCTGCTACAGCGGCCATGCCGGGGCGGTGGGGAAGTGGCATAGTCACCACGGTTGGGACGGGGTGAGCAGAGTGGCAAGGCCACTGCGGGCGGGGTGGTGGGGCCGCTGCTGCAGGGCCACTGCCGCAGTCAAGACAGCACAAGCGGAGCGGCCAAGCCACCGCGGCGGCTGTGAGGGTTGGTTTGCATATTCATGACTGCCTAATTGAATATTCACGTGTGCCAGGTTGCATATGTGCAATTGCGAAAAGGGGCCTCCTTCATCGCTAAAAAATCATGCCGCTGAGATGTGAAGCCACAATATCGGGGGCATGAAGTGCAAGAGCGTCGACTGTCATCTTTAATCAAAGCTCTTACCACTTACAATGACACTGTCTAGTGATTGCACACTACTTTCTCTTCTCACTACAAGACTGATGATCAACCATTAAGCCCATTACCTCTTCCCTGATCCTGCATCAAGTTACAATTTACCAAGGACTCAGTATTTCCCTTCAAAATTAATCTCCTTAAATCTTACTCCATATCTCCAACTAAAGTTCTGATTTTCTAGCTCCAAACCACATGAAAACACAGCAAGAAGTAAAAACTGCTAATATTTAAATGTTAAATTATTAATATAGCATTTTTTGAGCAACTCCAGTGTGATATGTTAAACTATCTTGTATTAAGATATGCAATTGTTTCATTGTAGCATTAACAGCATACATATACCAAAAAAATCTAGGATCTTGCAATGTTGCACACACAAATATGTATTACCTGAGCAAGTTCTTTTTGTTCATTCACCAGTCTGCTGCAGCTTGCTATCATCTGGTCCAATGCATAGAGTCTATCCTCAAGACCTTTAATAGCCTTCATGTTCTGATTATCTAGTTTGGCGATAGTTTGGCGGCATTCTGCCAGAAAGGGTTGGATGATCCTTGGATCAAGCTAAAAAGAAAGTTCATTAGCAGTCAACACATTGAAAAGTCACGTAACTAACATAAATGAGGTTTTTTAACCCCTATTTTTCTTTTTTTTTAATTTAATATGTGATTACATCTGTCATCTATTTCAGAATTCTGCATAAATTGAGTGTGAGTTCTACATCACATCATGAATGTCTTTGAAGTACTCCACCCGGACCATCATAGAAATCAGGATCCTTACAAAGGGAAGGGACATTACTTGAGGTACAAAGTAAGGTGAAGGGGGCAGAAGCAGTTTAAAGCTCATGGACACAGACTGCCCTGGAACAGAGTCCATAAAGCTACAATCAAAACATATCATGAATGCAGCTCAATGGAAATGCAGAAGGGAGGGTGATGGGAAAAGAGCTGCAAGAACTGTCAATCTTGTCCCACTAAATTAATACTTTAATTGACTACTTAACAAGCGGATAAGTTGTAAGCAACCGGAAAACATGCCATGGAAGAATAATGTATTGTCATACTTTTAGGGGTTTTTTTCCTAAAAGAATATGATGAAATAATTTTTAAAATTTATTTCTTTCACAGGCCATCATCCAGAAAAAAAAAGTACTTAAAACATTAAGAGGCTACCAATGTCCACAGATACTAAGAGTGACTCTTCAAGTTTCATGAAAGAAGTATTGAATTAAATTAAGAGTTCCAAAAACAACGTAGATAATTGCAACATCTTATGCAGGACAGGTTTAATCTAAACTTGGAATATATTAGTTAGGAACATAGAATCATTAGCTGTTAGCAGAAGATGAAGAAATTTACCCAAATTTTTTCAAAATGGTTATGGGATACTGTCTACTACATGAGTATCTTGTGAAAAAAATGCTATTTGTGAGGTCATACTACCTGTCAAAGCACTGGCTTCTTTCACAAACATGCAGGGTTTATGACACTTACAGAGCACACAAATTAACCTTCAAAAAAGACGGTACTTATATGCCTCAATAGTAACATAAGTAAAACTGCTGTTTTCCCCTCAATCTACTATTTAAATGCATGTCAGTTTTCACACACAGCACTTCTTCATTCTGGAAACAATCATCCAGGGTACAGAGAGGAATCTGGAGAGGATAAGCATCACAAATTAAGGTGCAACTACAAAGAATAGGTCTTCCATTTACTCAAAACATAAAACTCCTCAACAAACTAAACCAAAGACATCAGAGTAAGTACCAAACACTAGTAATTAGCCCAGAACTTCTCAGCATTATTAACTAATGCTGTTATTAATATGAGAAAATATATCAAAATTCTCTGAAAACAACAAAGGTTAATTTTTCAGTAGATGATGCCTTAGGAATCTTGGTCTTTTCAAGGACCAGTAACAAAAGTAGTCTCTGTTATTGTGCCAGATTGCTTTTATAGAATCATCTTCATTGCCATCCTAGTCAGGATTACTCCTCTGTGACATCCTCAATTAAACCACTGCAGCATCCAGAACAGTTTCTTAACAGATAAAATATAAAAGAACAATATGGGGTTTATGTTGGTTTTTTTTTAACCTATGTAAACTAGTTGTGTCTTATCTTTTTTTACATGGGCTTAATCCTCTCATTCCACTCCATAATTTATTTCCTCCATCCGTTCTTTTCATCCCATCTTTGACTAATTGCATCTGCACCATTCAGTTTTTACATTTACTGGTAGATTACGTATCCTCCTTTTCTAGCCTTTAAATGGGTACAACAGCACTTAAAAGAAATCTCTGGTTAGCTTACCCACTGCTTTTACTGCAGCCTAGGTTTCTGTGATTACGTACTGGTTTCTTGCCGAAACACCTAGAGCCTAGAACAGCAGCACTGTACAACACACCAGTTATGTCAAGACTGATAGTACCAAAGGTATAAAGTCCTTACTCTGATGCTTTACACTTTCATGAAAAGCCCCCCTGAATTCAGTTTTTCAAATAAAAATTGCAAACACAAATCATTTGTATGGTGCGTATTTCCAAGAAGGAAAGGGCATGGGGAGAAGGCAGGCAAAATTATTATTTTCATTTATCAATGTTAAAAGTCTTATTTCAAAGGACTATTAAAGAACAATTATGTTGCAAGATTTAATTAGTATTTCCTTTTCCTTTACAGGTCATTTCTGTTTTCACCTAATTTTAAATCAATGGTAAGCAAAGATCCAATCCTTTGTCTGTGCTGTGACGTATGTCAGATAAGACCACAAGCTGATCAAAAAAGATAAAGATTTAACCGAAGTATTTTTCGTGTCTTTAGGATCACTATAATTTTTTTGGAAGTAATTGTTTAATGTCTGTCTCTTAAAATACTAATCTTCAAAAGATACTACGTTTGTGTCCTGTTAATATTATGTAGAATTTGAATTTATCGTCTCAACCAAACTACTGGGTTTTTGCTTTAGTTCAGTGTCTCGTAGTGTTACTGAACAAACACGACAGAGGACCATCTCAGACTTAAGCAAACTGGAAACCTTTTACACACAGAATCAATTATGTTTTTTGCTACAGAAAAAAACCCTTGTGCTGTCCAATCTTTCTCTTAATTTTTTCTGCACTACTAGATTTTAGACAGCTCAAAATCTTAAAACTTAAATCTTAATACTAATCCCAATTCTCCAATTACTTTCTAAGACAGAATTGAAAAATCAATGCCTAACTGACCACATATCTGAAGAACATATCTGTTGGAGAGAACATAACCGTTCTCTCCAACAGATACGTTTCAGTAATAACCGAGTCAGCCTTCCAGCCTTACCTTACAGAGGAAATAGTGTCAAAGACAGCAGAAACTGTTTTCTTTGTTCAAGGTATATTGAGTTGTAATAGTATGATATTATATGCAAACAGTATATTATATGAAAACATGGCTAGACAATGTAAGAAATATCAGCTACAGTGCAGAGAAGGAAAACTATAGGCAAAAGAATGTTAAATGGTTATAACGCTTACTGATGAAAATAATTGTAAAAGGAAGCAATTTTTTTATTCTACCAGCAGAAGAAATACAAGCTGACACTGACCAGATTGATTGGGCTCTTCTGAGTACATCTGTATCAGCTAATGAAGAATTCAGATGGATAAATTTATCGTAGTTAACCAACATGAATTTGTTCTTTATTTTAATAAAGGCTTCAGTATTTTAAACAAAGAACATAAACTTAGGTCAAGGAAAACCTTTAGTTTTATTATAAATCTAAATTCTATGAAATAGGCAAAGAAAGAATAGAAGTAAAGTCACTTTGCTTAAATGTTACAAGTAGCTATTGGCTTTCCAGCAGAAATGGCTACTGGAGAAACAAGCAAGGTGACAAGCATTCACAATTCACTATGAAATTATGCATCTTCCTAGAGGTCAAACTCTTAGCAATTTCCCTACCCTTATCCCACCCCACTCTCAATTTTACTCTTCATTCATTATCTGAGAAACAACAAGTTACAACAAGCTGAGATACTTCAAAAGCACCTGCATCTGGAAAATAAGAGCAACACGCAATGCTAAACAATTTGATTTTTAAAAAATTAACTTACCCTGCTCATAGAATCAAAACATTTTCTGACCAGGGATTCAACATCATTAGGTCTATCTTGAACATTTATCCAGTCTAACAAAGACACATTGAAGGAAGGCTGATCATCATCTTTCAATTCTACTGATGTTTCACTGTCCTGAACAATAGCATTTTGACCAGATTCCTTATTATCTTTTACATTTTCAGGATCTGTGCCTTCCAAAGCTGAATGTTCAACTGACTTGCAAAATGATGTTAACATTGATTTATTGTTCACTTTAGATGTATCAGGGTAAAGCACCAAATCAGGAGACTTCCCTTCCTCAGTTTCTTCACTTTCTGTCTCTCCATGCTCAGCTGAAGAATCCAGTCTTCCTAAACACTCCCTGTAACTGTGTCTCGTTAGGCACTCCAGCAGTGGTATCTTGGCCATGATAGAAACAGCAGAACCCAACCTTTTTCAAAAAACGTGAAAAGAGAAAAACATCAGTATCTAGAAAATGTGACATGAAATCTTAGCTACAAATTGCCGGCAATATGAAGTACTATTTATTTTAGAATTGAAATTGATTTCAGAATTACTTTGGAACTACTCTTTCAAAATCCTGTGCTCAGTATCAACAAGAAGGAAGGACAGCTAAAGAAGTCACAGTTTTTGCCCTCTTCCACTGCTGAATATGAAGTCTTCTAAACTAGGAAGTAAGCTCATGGTAATAAAGCAGTGAAAACAAGAACAGTTTGATAAACTGAGACATGCCCATTTGCCTTTCCGTTTTTTTTTTTCAACATACAACTGTGACTTCAATCTGCATGGATACCAATACTTATTATCAAACATTACAGCGTCCTCTGCCTGTCTACTTTCGCAGAGTTTGAATAGTTCTATGTAGCTGGTAAAAGCTATGAAGCTAAATTCTTTTTAAAAATATTTTTATTTATCATTTATTTGTTTAAGTATCCAACATCCACTAACATTCTATTGGGCAAAACACTCCTAGAAATAACATAATACTATAACAGCCACAAAGACAAAAGATTTTCCTTGAAGTTAGCAGGACACAAGTACAGAAACATACACATACAGGTCCCCTCCAAGGTGTACATATACACTCACAGTTTGTGTTTTGACTTCACACTTTCAAAACACCATAATTCTTAATGTTTCACAGTATCACAGTATTAGTAAGGCTGGAAGACACCTTAGAGTCCAACCTATCCAACACAAGTTTCCTCAAGTGTATTAACAACCAATTAATTCAAAAGTGTTAATAGGCATTTTAAAATGTTAAAGTCTGAATTTATTATCTTGCTATTTCTAGGGCACATTTGGAATTGCTCCAGCTCTTAAACAGCTGCTCACTAATAAGCTTATCTTCCACAGAATTCAACACAGGTTTCTTTGTGCTGACGAATACCAGGAAAAATGTCAGTTAAAGAAATGACTAGCATAAACCAGAAAGAATGTTCTCCATGACACATACTTGAACAAACACATGCTTGATTAATCAGAACTAGCACACACATACAACACTCAAAAATTATTCTTAAAATAGAGTAACTTTGGAGATTGAGACTGCATTCAATAGCAAACTTACTGTGTAAGTTTCAACTTGATATCATCTATGGACTGCAAATAGCTTGAATACACATTTTCAAACTTGTAAAGCAGCTTTTGGTAAGAGTATGTACAATCTTCCAAGTTGGCCATTATGGCAGCCCAGCCTTGATGCTGAAGATGTTCATCGTGTACAAGACCTTCACAAAAGGAGCAAAGCTTCTTGGCAACTTCATACATCTCCTGGGGAGGGGGTGGAAGAAAAAAAATCAACAAAGTACAAATCACATTATTGTGATAACTACAGAGAAGATATTAACATAAAAAGTGTGAAAATTAGATGTCTAAAGAGTTGTACAACTCAAAACTTCATAAAAATAACAAGACTTCCTTTATTCTAACTGAGAAATATCTCAAAAGCAGGCAGGTGAAACTGGCAGTTTCAAAAGCACCTTATAAAATTAAGCAAATTATGCTAATACAAAATATTCAGTGCACACACAAAAGTAATAACGCTTGGACTTGTGATAGAAAAAGCTGGAAACAAGGTCCAATAAGGACAACACTTTTTAAGGGACAAGTAGTGGCTCAGAACAAAACAATGAACTTCAGGATCAGTCAGCAAATGCCCAGATGCATCAGGTGAAGGAAGAGATGCATGAGAAACAGCAGGGCAAATAATTAAGTCTTATACTGATTAATAAATGAGATGCAGTGCAGAGTGTCCACAAAACCCTAAAACACAGCACTGAAACATGGTATATACAAACCAATGCAGAAGTTTTCTGTAAAAAGTAAAGGATGACACAGAGGCATTTTACTGCCATAAGAAGGTGAGAATTTACCAACCCACTTGGGAATTTTAAGAGAGAGACCTACATATGGCAAATATCATATCTTACTAAAACTGCACTAACAGCAACGCGTATTATAATCAATTCCACACTTTTAACTAGTAGAAAGAGCAATTAAGTTTAGCAATTCAAGAAAACAGGCTGTTCCCCTCCAATGTCCTACTAAAACACCAATATACGAAATTAATACCATATTCAGTTCAAAATCCTTCAGTTCAAAACTTTACCAATAACATACAACATGGAAAATATTTTCCTGAGCATACTATATTTTAGGTTTTAATATCTACCTACTTTATAAGAAAAAAACTACAGTGAGTCCCCGCTGCATCGCAATCTCTCCTTTACGACCCCGCCTATTTACGAAGCAATTTTTTCGCAGTCCAGCATCCGGGGTTCGCGAGGTTCCCCAGAGCACGCATGTGCTGTGCTCCTGCTTTGCCGAGGGGCGGTGCTGGCTCTCCCTGTGAGGCAGGACGGGCCCGCCCTCCAGGGAGGGCACACAGGGAAGGCGTGCAGTTTCTCCGGCTAAGTCTGGCGTTTAGAGTCCCGCAGCAGCCCCCGGCCCTGCAGCAGCTCCAGTGGCCCGAGATGCCATGTCGGGACGCCGTGGACACGCGCATCGGGGTCGGGGAGCCGCGGTGCAGGATTTGGGCTGTGGGAGCACGGCCGCAGCAGCCCAGAAAAGCCAACAGATTTTCAGGGGCAAGGGAGGGGGTGTCTCCTGAGTCAGAGGGGGCTCAGAAACGATTCCCTTTGCCCCCCTGTGTTGACAGTCTGAGGGAAGAGGCAGAAAATGGTCCACAGCGCTCTGGAGTGCCGGGGGGTGGAGCAATGGGCGTGGCCTGCATGCATATTAACGACCTGCACTTCTTTGCGAGTTTGGCTTTCTGCGAGACCCCTGGGCTGTCCCCTTCCTCGCGAACGAGGGGGTTTAACTGTATTTTTCACTTTATCAATGTTGAGCACATTGTTAAACCAGGACTGGACACAACTTTCGTGTGCCATCATAAGTGTGACAAAACCATGCACAGAGAAACAAGTTATACAAAATACAGTGAGAAGGCAGAGTTAAAAACCCAACACATCCATGCATTTCAGAATGCATTTGCTGCTGAACACACGGTTAGCTGCACATATGCATACCCCAAAAATTTTAGGGACCAATATCATTTACCTCGGCAAAATAAACCACAAAACTGCAGAGCATTTTATCCAAACATTTCAGAATTAATACTGACAGAAGCTCAAAGTGAACCCCTTCCCTTTTTCAGAAGTCCAAGCCTTGTCTCAAGTACCATGACAAAATTCCACTGTACTTCAAATCACTCATATCAGCAGATGATCAACAAATATACAAAATACTTCTATATACAAGTCCAGCAAAATCAAAAGTTATTCAAAATTCTTATAACTTTGTAGTAATGATGGTATTTGTCTTATTATTTTCTGAATTTTGGTCACTTCCTGTGCATGTGAGAATTTGGATTTCCAGTTTGAAAATAACAGTTATTTTAATTGCTGCATGAACTCTCACTTCCTAAGTCAAAAAGCAGGCAATAACACAACTGGAACAGTATCCAGGTTGTTTTACCCTAAGGTATGCTAAAAAGTACACCAAAAAATAAGAAGCTGTAAAGGGTACTGTGTCTCTCTTGTGTGCTAATGTATGCCCTAGCAATGTACACAAGCATTTTAATTTCAATTCATAAACACTATTCTCTTTCCAAAGTCAATCTTCTGCCAAGCTACAGCCAATAGTTCCAGAAGTGAGGGCATATACAGAACTACACTTGAAGTTACAGAACTTAGCTTGAAGACTGAAACAACGTAAGCCACCTACAAAATCAAGACTGATCATAAAGTGTGTTTTTATGCAGTTCTGTCAAATGAGCAACCACAGTTCAACCAGGAAAACAAGGACTGGACTCAAACGTTGGTTTCAAAATCCTGGGTAGAGGCTTTTGTTAGTTCCATTTTCCTTTGGACAAAGTCACTTAGCATGGCACAGCTCAAATATTTAACATGCTCTAGTATACACTAGGCTTCATATGACCCAACTTTCCACTCCAAGTCATACTCTTAACTATTCGACAATGTTTGCTTTTTCGGTGAGATCTGTTTATTGTGCTCAGAATGGAAGCCAAAAGTGATAAGTTATTCTTGTCCGATGAAGCTTTACTATACATCATTTTTTATGCTCCCTTGAGAACCCAAGTGTCGCCAATTTAAGATTTTAGTTTTGACAAGGTTGTCTCCCCACCAAAACACTTTCAAACACATAACAGAAGTCCCAAGTCACTATATTTGAGTACGGGAAAAAAAAAAAAGCCTCATAACTGAGATCACTTGTTACACAACCTATGACTAGTACTGATACTTTGTATTTCAGAAACAAACACAGTTGTTTCTGTGGCAATTTACTCAAATTTAACCAAAGCAGAAGCTTGGGTCCCAGCAGTCTAGCTACTAGAAAAGTGAGAGAAAAACAGCTATTTCCCAGACCAGCAAATTAATATTTGCTAATTTTTCAGATATCTCATAACAGAGGGGCATTCTAAGAAATGTTAGAATCTGTCATATAGCAGAGACATGTCCAAAGGAACAATTATATAAAAATACTCCAATGCCATCTAAGTATTCAATCAGATATTCATCATCAGATGAGCTGCAGCTTCTTCATGTACACACAGGAGATGTGGGCAAAAATCCCTTATGAAAGCAATCAAATATTGCCTATAAATCATCTCAGTCACAAGTACTGAGACATAATATGTCTCTCAGAAGCAAAATATTTTTTTCTGAATATTGTAATCAAAATTCATTCGCCTGAAAAGATAACTAGGTTTCTTTCAAGCAACAAGTTTTCAAAGCTACCCGTAAGCTAACAGACTACAAGTCAGATTGTACAACTGAATGGACACATGCTTCACGGCACACATGCAAAGTATTGCAACAGCATTCCATATTATCACCCTCCCGGAGTTATTTTTAAATGTACATCCCAAATGCCAAAGAAATTTTCTCTTTGTGGTGGGAGGCAAGCAGCAGAATTCTGTCTGCATGGATGACCCTGAATGCAATCAGAAGTCCAGAGCAACATAGTACTGCTTTTGAGGCTGGTTACTTAAGCAATTATCATGAAATGGGCTCATTACATTCACACAGCAAAGAATCACAGGATATTCTGAGTTGGAATGGACCCACAAGGATCAGTGAGTCCAACTCTTAAACGGTACCACTGCCTCCTGGGCGTGAATCGAACCCACGGTCTCCCGTGTGCCAGGCAGGGACACACCACCATACTAAAGTGGATTTTTTTTACTCTGAATTCTAGAGGTTGCAAGCATATGGTTCTAAAGTAGTTCAAACCATATGGAGAAAATTATTGCCCATGAGTCAAAAGTGTTTCAGTCTTAGACTATACTAAGCAGGTACCAGGGCAGGCAATAAGAACACTATGTTAAACCATTATTTTATTTGTTTCGTTTTAGTCAACTCTGCTTTCAAAACGTGAGTGTGCAGCAAGAAGACAAAGCAGTGAAGCTGCTTTTTTTGGAGTATCTATGTAACTTAAAAAGTAGTTAAGAAATTAAAGCTACACAAACGTAATTTTCTTATCTTTCCATCACTTCTGAAATAAAGTTTCAAGTCATTTCGGTTTTCTTCCTACCATCTCCATAGACATTTCTGTGGAGATCTCAGGCCATTTTAGAAGGATCAAGACCCACTTATTTCAGATAACTGGTATGGATGGATGCAGAAAAGAATTAAGTTAAATGAAATAAAGTCCAAAAACTGAATTATGTTAGTCATAGAAATAAATGCCTGCAATCCAACATATGTTTTAGCACTTCTCAGTAAGGGTGCCAGCTCCAGCACAGAAAATGAAGCCTGCCTAACAATAGGCTTGCTTTTGTCATTGACTGTTCACAGACACACTCAAGGGTTATTGGCAGACACCCAGCGGTTCACAAAGCACAAAAGTTAACTTCAGTTGCCTTGTAGGGCTACGTTCATCCCACTTGGCTACTGCAGCGTACCAAGAACACTGACAGCTTCACCATACCACCGGAATGCAGACATCGAGAAACGCCACTACCAGTACAAGACCAGACAAACGCAGGCTAATCCCCACTTGCTGTTATGTGGAAGAGTGAATAAAGACATCTCCACTACTTAATTTGTCAATAAATTCACAGGGCAGTCAGAAAGCTTTTTACTTTTGGCTGGGTGTTTTAAAAGTGTTTAGTCCAATTATTTCTTTTGATAATCACAACTTAAATTTAGGTAATTCTTCTGATCATAATTACTTATGCTTTCTATGTTTCAACCAAAAATCAGTAGAAGCAACACAGTATGTTTTACCTACAGCAGAAATTATCTGGTAAAGTGTTTAGCATCAATTTGAAGACTCTCTTTGCATCCTACTGTCATAGTTCTGCTCATCTGAATGAACAAAACCTGACCAAGGTCTGTTTGTCTTAAGTGGACTTTGGACTTACCTCTAAAGAACAAAAGTTCTCAGGAAATGAAGGGCTCTTTCCATTCTCTACAACCCTGTAGTAAAAGGAAACAAGTCATCAAAGTCCTCT
Source organism: Pitta sordida (assembly GCA_013390025.1). NCBI lineage: Eukaryota > Metazoa > Chordata > Aves > Passeriformes > Pittidae > Pitta > Pitta sordida. The sequence continues at coordinate 65,275 of WEKX01001613.1, read as the reverse complement.
ATTGTCATGTGTCTGAAACCCTGTAAAAAGGACTCCTTACGGGTTTCACCCTAAAAACCAGCCTTAGACCACTAAAAAAGATCCTTGAAAGCAAAATTCAAAAAGATCTGTAACAGTAGATAAATGCATTCACAAAAGGAAACTGTTACCTTGTTTACCAAAATTAGCAACCAAGACCATTATTCCTAATGCATACACACCTCCAACTAAAACATCAGCAAAGCTACTTGACGATTTCATCTTTTAAAACCTGCAATTGGAATAGTTAACTTTACTGTGAAGACTGATATTTCACGGCAATTTGTCTACTATCAGTAGGTAGCTGATTACTTCACTCTCCTTTAATACTGGTCATTGTTGGTGACTCCATCCTTTGGGGAATTTGTCCACAGAGTTTATGACTTACTTCATACATGGAAAGTACTTATATCACCAGTATAATATAGAACACGTTATTCTGTAAATCACAGCTTAAAGACTTTTTCTTCAGTACAGTTGTCACTAATCTTTGCTCTGTTACTATAAGCAGGTTTGGGGAAGTCAAGTGATAGAATCTACAACTGAAAAAGATCTTGAGAAGATAACATAAACCAGCACAGAGAGGGAATCAAACCATGGTACAAGATAAGTGTTAATTTCTATGAGCTTGATTCCAAGATACCTAATCCTTTTTCTTATGGTGAGCTTTTAAAAACTTGATCTAAAGTTCTGATTATAGTCACGCAAAACAAATGCTAGAGTAGCATTTAGAAAGATCTACCTTAGCATAGATCTTTCATGATACCTTAGGATAAACTAAAACTTATTCTATTTTCATCCATCCTTCTCTATTATTTTAGAAGATCGAGATTGATCACTAATCCAAGTTAAAGAAATCTGGACTTCTCTGGAGGAGCTGGAAGTTTGTCTATTAGACTAATAATTTAGCCAAAATTATTTTGGCCATACAATTGTTACAAGAACTACAACATCTTAAAAAACATTAATATTTTAAAGTAACTCTTTTCCAAAGAGTCTCAAAGTAGTTTTCCAGTAGAAGAGAAAGAGCATGCCTCTAAATAGCAGATACACAGCTCTCAGGAAGGATGACTACACTTCTTGGCTTAAATATTATGATGTGTTCGAAACTAAACCAAGAATGATGTAGGTACTATGACTACAGCCATAGTTTTTGGCAACCAAATGAAATGACACAGTTTCTCATCCTCATTTCCACTTCTCAAATTAAAACTGACAAGAATTGACAGTGATCATGACAGAAGCAGTATCATATGAGATGTGAAACATACTGACTAACAAGAAGTCCAAATTTTAATATCCTTCTGGGACAAATAACAAGGGAACTTCAATTAGATCATTACAAAAAAATAATAAATACTCATTTCTTAAAGGGTAAACTACCAGAAATTACTTCAAGCAGTAGTGTTAAAAGACCACAAGATTATACAAGATTGACACAACACAGTTTATTGCACAACGTGCTGTGTAGAGAACAGCTTGTCTTCTCCCAAGTTAGCGTGTATGCAACTTTCTGCAAACAGTGTGCACTTCATTGTCCACATACTGCAGCTCAAGGCCAGAACTGCTGAACTGGAAGAGAGGTGGGAAATCAGACCAGTTGTAAAAAGGCAAGCTGGAAACCCACGGGCACAGACATATCAAAGGTAAGTTCTTAGCCCAAGAGAAACCAGAATATAGTGTATACAAAGCAGGGATCAGAAAACATGAATAAAACAATCTTTTCTCCATAGTACAAATAAAGTTTAAAATCAAGTTAAGCAAAAAACCCAAACCTTCCCCACAGTAGTACAGCACAGTTGCCAAGCAGTAGAACAGTTCAAGTTACAGATGCCAAAAAACTGAATTAAGCTCAACAGTTTTGAAGAAGGCTTAAAATGAGGGAGGAAACAAGGTAGATATAAAAGTCTTCACCCCTTAACTATTCATCATCTCACACAATGAGTTTGTCTATTACTAAAGTAGACATTGAGCATGAAGTACAAGAGATAACCAAGAACTCCTGCACAAAGACATACAAGCCATCTTACAAGCAATTTTTATTATTTCATATGCAGTTTACAATTTCCTATCATGTCTGCTTTTAAAAATAGTATCCTATATCCTCTAAGCAGAGCAGATACCAGATTAAATGCAAACCAGTAGCTACCAAATATTCTCCCCTACTTTTATGTAGTTACAGTTCACGGCTTCTTCTTGTTGACCAGAATAGGCAAGGCTTTATAATAAGCAATAATTTAGACTGCAACTTTTATCTTCCTACTACCAAATATTATCGTCATGCAGTAGCACATGTATTAGTAGTAAATATTAATTAATCAAATTTATTTAATTTAAATGTCCTAAATAATTACAACAGGGAAAAAAACTCGCTATCATCAACTACTGCCGTTCTGCTTTACTGGTAGAGCAGGTTACTCTTTCTCTAAAATTAATAAAAAGACAAAGCTTGGATCACTATATGGTAGATTTTTTCATGGCTATTTTGCAGGAATTTTGCCACACAGTACTGTCAGCGTGGTTTTGGATGGATCCATCACACAATTGCAAAGGTTCAGAGCCTTTCTATCTACCCCCAGATCTTAGCTGATTTTGAAGGATTAACACCCCATGTTCCTTCTTCCTATCAAGCAAGAGGCTTATGGTGAAGCCTGAAGATTAACGTTCTAACCACATTCCCAGTCTTCCCTCAGTTTCTTCTGAATTACTGCTCAACATGCTTCCAGCAGGCATCATGAAAGTACTGCAGTATTATACTGAAGTAGTTTATTTTATACAATTTTCACACCTTGGTACATCTAAATTCACAGACTAATCACTAATCTTCCACCAAGCATGACAGTTTTATCATTCCCCTGACACCCCAAAGAAGTACCTAATTCATTTTCACAGCCTAACAGAAACCCTATGGCTTTAAAAAAATTAAAACCTTGGATAAAATTAATCATGGGTGTAAAGGTGTGTTGGATTTCAGAATATTACTACCTATTAAATCTTTAAGTTTCCAAGTTTTTCACAGAAAAGAAATGTCTCCAATGACTAGCCCTCTTACACGCAGGGAAGAACTGGAACAAGTGGGGAGCAAATAATAACCTTACTGTACACAAATCTCCAGGCTAAAAATAAAACCTCCACTCTACTTAGATGCAAGTTTAAATACCTTTAAATACTCCATTCCCACCCCCACCCCATCCTGCAATAATACTAATAGTTGCCATCACGTATGGAAAGATTTATTTACTTCTTGCAATTCAACTCAAGATCACTCTCGCTAGATGAACTTACCAGTCTGTAACTAAATATTACAGTATTATAGCCTGCCACCAGGATGAGGCAGTAAAGCTCTAATTAACATATTGCAAGCAGAAATACTGTAATAAATTTGTGTGTTCTGCATATTTAATACAACCTTCAGACTCAAGAAGGAAGATTAGGTAGCACCAACAACTCTTTCCAAGTTTAAGTAGGAATTAAACCCCTGGAATAACAGAGCTTATTCCAGAGGAATTAAGTATGTTTCATCATTGTATAGCAACTTTACCAAACTGAGAGCAAAATTAAGTCTTTAATACCAGAAAATAGGGGATGGGATGAAGAAAGAATATAAAATACCAAGAATGAGAAACATGAGACTGAATACCATCACCCTTCTTTAAGTAAAACACAAACGCGAAGACAACAGTAATTACTACAGCCCCCCTCTCATATCAAAGCAATGTCAAGTATTTAGCAGCTATCAGTCTTGCCTACTTTTATAGCCTTAACACCTCACAAATAGGTTTTGAAGCACTTTCAGTTTCAGCTAAAAACCACAATCCTCACACTCTTCAAGGAGCGTAACTGAAAACCTCCCACTCCTTAGCTGAATTCACATTGATATCCACTCTTCTCTGCATGACAAGTCATATGATTCAGACAACCAGCGTATCAAGGTCCTATTTACAAAGTCAGCAGTAACTGCCAACAGGTGGGAGAAAGTTCTGAGCGTCTACTGGACTTAATCCTTGCCTTAAATCAGACAGTGTCAAGGTCAATTTATTCACTTGAACATTCCCCTTCCTGGCAGGTGAGGATGCCAAGCAGGAAAACGAAATCCCTGTACTATATGCCAGACTTGACACTTCTCTCTGAATTCAGATGTACAGCATTAAAACCCTGTCATTTCAAGTACTAAATATTCTTTTGGACTGCATTACAGTTGTCACTGAAACCAAGAAATTTTATCATCAAGGCAAAACATACACTGCTATTCATTCTGTAAAAAGTTCAACACACATAATCAATCATTCTCCCACTCCCAGCCGCTGGAAGCTTAAATACACTTTAGATATGGAAAATATTTAATGCAAGTTACTTTTCCATTTTCAGGTTGAAGCAGACTGAGGACAATAAAAACAAGGCAGTGCATTAAGGCATGGGTCCAAAGCCACCAGATCGCTTTTATTTTGCAAATCATGCCAACACACGCATCCACAGCGGTGTCTTATGTTTTTAAAAGAAGCTCTGAACACGCTGAAGAAGCAAGCACATTTCAATACTTATCTTGAACCTTCAAGACAAAGGCTCTGAAGAAATCGTTACTAATACACTGTTTTTACTGCCTTTTGAACAAACTATTTCATATTTTACATCAAGCTTCCACTGTGACATTTTCCTTTGGTGTGCAAATGCAGTAGGAATCTACTTACCACAGCAAGTTGTGTTCGTGATGCTACTGTATGAAACACTGCAGGCATCATAAGAGATTCTTCTACTTTCAATTCCATCTCATTCTCTGCTGAAAACGTGGTTTTGGGGATAGCTGGTGGGCGTTCACAAAGGATCATTTCCTTGTTGAATAAAAAAATTGGGTTGGTGTCCTACACTCAAAAAGAAAATGAAAGCAAACACTGAGTAAAGGCAATAGAATGCTTAATCACCCATCATGTTGGTAAAACTCTTAAGAGCAAGTTAAAATCTACATGTGTAAACTGATTACATTAAGCCCTTGTTTCTCAAATCAAAAGAAATCCAGCAAACAGCACATTATGCAAATATACTTAAAAATTCCTTGGTAAAACATCTCTTTCTTCCCCAATAAACGACAGCTTAGGGTAAGAATGCACATGCACTTACTGTTCCAGCACTGTAACTACACACTCTTCTATCTGGTGCCATACACTCTCCCCCATTGACAACAAGCACTTGGTGCTGAATGGCAATCTTATACTTCGTTTGAATTGCATGTTTCAGATCAGCCACACTGGAAGGAAAGGAAAGAGAAGATGACACTACCAGTATATTGGTTCCTCTAATTTTACACACTCCTGGAAGGTGCACAGGTGACTCGTCTGTGTCAAAGCAGAATACGATGATCCCCACATATTTGCAGCTCGCATATCCGCGTATTCAATTAATCGAGGTTGCATTTTCAGTGAGTCGTGAGACCGCGCACATGCGCCGAATGTCCCAGACCCCGGATTTCACAGCCAGGAAGCACCAAAGGGCAGCTCCTCCGCTTCAATGAGGGTCCACAGTGCGAGCCACACTCCCAGGACTGCCCCTCCAGACCTTATTAGTGGAGGGCGTGTGGCTACAGGTGGGAGTAGTTGAATATTCATGGATTCGGTACCTTCACGGATTTCATAACTCACGGGACCCGCCCAAACCCAACCCCCAGTGAATTCCGGGGGATCACTGTACTTCTAAAAGAACCACTACTTGTACATTCAGCACAATGACATATTTCTAAGTTTTATAAGTGCTGTAATGTGTTGCATTCTGGACATCCAGCTAATGAGCTATCAGCTAAAAGCCTCTGCATTACTGACGAGTCATTAGTAACGTTTTTTCAAGATCTGATAGCATGCTGAAATTCTGGATATAAGTCACATCAACTGCACTTAGGATAACAACTGTAAAAGTCACACTATGTTCCTTTAATATAAACTTTATGAACAAACAATTGATTTGCTAAAACCCTAGAAGACAAGAATATTCACACTTCATTATGCACAACGTAAGCACAATTTTACCTAAAACTGACTGATTTACTGCACATGAAGTGCAGCACAGCACTTAATAGCAGGAAATTAAACAATCCATACACATGGAACAAATTCTTATAAACATCAGAGACATTTTTAGTGTACAAACAGTGTATCAAGAGACCATCCCTGGTTTTAGTTCACCAGCCTCAGACCTTTAATTCAAAAGTTTTAATTTGACATTATTGCTTATTTAAGATGGTTCTAGACTTTCTTAAAAACACAAGCAAACAGCAAAATAAACAAGAACTTACTAATCTGATACAGTTACTGACCCAAACTATAACACATTGTGATAATGGCTGTGCAAAGCATTAAAAAGCTTCAGAGTATGAAGCCAATAATCACAATATAAACACCAACGGTTTTGATATAAATGTAACAATGCTATTGGCCATAGGGCACCTGAAAAATAAAGATCAGTTATCTAAAACAGCCATGACTCAACATGATATTGTAAATTCATTACAAACTTCTTATGAGCACAAGACTCTACTCTCTAGCTCTGTTACAGTGGTCATCCACCTGCCATCTCCATGGTCTTTAGGAAGATTGCCTGTCAGCACGATCCAGAAACATAATGCCTAAATGTACGAGACCTCATACAGGGGTATGGGCACATCTGCCAATGACCCAGTAGAACCAGAATGGCTGAAACACTATTTCATGCTCCTAATACCCTGAGTGCCAAGAGGCTTCAGAGAAGAATATACAAAAACAATCAGCAGAGACAGCCTCAGGACCCTTCCACCTCAAACAGGTTTCAAAACCCATATTCACTTGTTGATTCATGAAAATTACAAACAGGAATTCAGAAGAAAGGAAACACTGGATTTGAGTACAAAATCCATGGTAGAAGTCTTTGAACCACAGTTTCTTGCAGCTAACTCACCACCAGTAGAGCACACAGACAGCAGGTAAGCTTGGCTCTTGCTACCTACAATGAGTCTTGCACGAGAACAATGAAAAAGGATACAACTGAAAGCACACATTTGAAAGTTGCTTTTGATACACAGTGAAAAAAACAATAAACAGGACAGTTACTGGGACTTAACTGTGATCCTGTAACACTGATCATGCTTCAAGCAGTCAGGCATTCAGAGGTCCAAGTTTTACACATAAAATGCTGTAAAACCTTTTTTGAGCTTTGTAAAATAGGTCAGAACCAACTCTGACCCTTTCTGAAAACAAGGCAAAACCCTTCATGCCAGTTCTGTAGCACCCAATTTAAAAACATTAAAGAACACATGTGTTTTTCAGGATAAGTTTAGTGACAGGAGAAAAAGAACAGCCTCCAGAATTTCCTCTATGACGCTAGTCAGTGAAAAATAAAACTCTTACAGAGGAATCCTAAATAAGAGTACCATTCAATAAAAGGGCATAAAAGAGCAAAAGTAAATCTGATAGTAGGGTTTTTTTTAAAAAAGCAACAAATATACCACCAGATTCAGCTAAGAGTAGGTCAGCTTCTGTCACTGCCTCAGAAGTAAATAATCTCTCTACTCTTTAATGGAATCTCAAACACATACCAGGCAAGGCACTGAAAAATCCTAAACACAAAAAAATGAGAAAAAACACATCCAAAATCCACTCAAATACATGAAAACCTGGAAGAAAACTATATTGACATATTAAAAACATAACTGAGCATCATCTGTCAAGAATTCAGTATATAGCAACTATAAGCATTTTTTAATTTAAAGAAACTCAAGCAATAATCAACTGTTTTACTCTCTTACTTTTGTACAGCCAGCTCAGTATCAAACGTAAGGGTAGTTCCAGTGTTGACCAAAAATACATATAGCTTCATGATGATTTCTTTAGGTCTCTGAAGTTATAACTTCCACTGATAAAATCATTTAGAAACTGAAACAAAAAAGTCAAGTGTTAGTTTCAACTGAGTTATGAAACACACATGCACATGCTTTTAAAAATATCGTCAGATATATACGTAGCGGGTGAATACGTTAGTGCTCACATTCCACACTTCTTTCTCCATTACCAGAGATGCTCCTCTGACCAGAAACATAGGCAAGGTAAGTGTCTGCATATGCAGATTGTTAGGAGAATACAAGAGAATACATATTGAGAAGAATAAAAAACTTAAAAAAAAAACTGTAGAGGTGACCATTCCAAATCATAACCAGGAATAACTTAATCTGAAGCTTTAACAATGTATTTCCAGACATCTTTTCTAGATTTTACAAACAGCAGCATGATCTATGCTATATTCTTCAACTTACAGCTACAACGTCTAGCTCCTCCCTAATATCCCTATCCATACTTTTTTCATTCAGATATGGAAACATCGGCAAAAAAAAAAAGGCAGATTTTCTTTTTGTATGTCTCCACAGTAAGCAATAGTTTTAAAAATATTTTCCTCTATTATAAGCATTAGCTTCAGAAAGCTGAAAGAGCTTTCTTACAAGAGAACGGCTTTACACACACTTTTCAAGCAGTTATAGTACATAAACCAGTTAAAATATGCCTTTTCACAACAAGGTTTCAGAAACAGAACCACATCAAATAAAAAAGTCCCACTTAAATAAAGTTTTGTTGTCGTTATACTTGAACTCTGCGGTACTCAGCGGCACCAGTTCTACTTTGCATTGGAAAATGAAGAATATACTCTATAAGCCAAGTTATTAGGTAGGTAAAAACTGCTGAACACCAAGAACAAGCTAAAAGTTACTTATTTATTACCAAATTCTTTGCACTGTTTCAGAATTGACCAGTCTCACCCTTCTTTTGCCAAGAGGTGTATTTGTGTCTGTGATCCAGGTAGAATTAGAAATGAGCATTAAATAATACCATGTTTTGAGCAAGCACCACTGAGCACATGGACAAAAAAAAAAGCTCTTCTCCATCTAAGTATAGTAAAAGCCTTGCAGAGTACCTAGTTTTCATACAAGCAATACTTTCCAAGCTGAAGTAAAATATGAATGTGTCCATCTTCACACAAAGTGAAGTTTTCATTTACCCTCTCATACCATAACATTAAACCTAACTAAATCATAGAAAGAAGAAACATTTGATCAAGATTAAAAATATTTATGACAGCATCTACTATGCATCAGCAGCCTCAAGCTTTTTAACTTCAGGAAAGAAGAATTACCTTCAGGCACTATACAAAGTTACCACCTTCTTCAAATTCAAGAGGAACTGCACACATTCAGGTACTTGATTTTTGGCAACAGAGTAGCATGGCTGTTCAAAATCAGGGAAAGTCTGCAAGGAGAAGATACAAATAGCAGTTACAGCTGGGTCTCCTATATCACAGACCCGCGGTCTTCATTGGGTGCCGCGAAGCCCTACTTCCCCATTGACTGGTAGCTCATTAACATGCAAATTTGCCCCCAGCGCTGTTTTGGCACTGTGTTGCTGTGTGTCAGTGTTTGCGTCGGCCCTTCCCAGTGCCTGCAGCCACCCCATGCTGGGAAAAAACCCTTTTCAGCTCAGCCAGGGACACAGGGGCAGGGAGCTGCCTGTGCCACCGTCCCAGTGTCTCTCCGGGTGGGTAGACCTGATCTCTCCATACTCGGGGTAGACAACTATCTCCTGGAGAGTCACTCAAGGAAGTCTTAGACCCCTGAGAGTGTGTAAATCTTTCATAACTGCATGGCAGCGCCTCCGGGGGGAGCAGCCCCGCTGTGGCAGCACCAAGGGGGGAGTGGAGGAGGAGTGGCCCCACCACAACCGTAGTGGGGGAGGAGTGGCCCTGTCACGGATGCTGCTGCTGTCCCGGGGCCGGGAGGAAGCAGCGGTGCCTCCACAGCTGCGGTGGCTGTGCAGGTTGAGTTGCACACTCATGACTGCCTAATTGAGTATTTGTGGGTCCCAGGTCGTGCATGCGCTGTTGCGAAAAGTGGCTTCCTTAATCGCTAAAAAATCATGCCGCTAAGACATGAAGCCGCAATATGGGGGGTGCAAAGTCCAAGAGGGCCGACTGTACAGGTATTACTAAAATGCAGGGATTTTATGGTCATAATTGCATCTAACCCAGAAATCAGTGTATGTCAATGCTATCCAGTTACAAGTCTGCCCAGAACTGCTACACACCTGAATATTTCTGTCCATGGGATTTGTTTAAAGTAACTGTTAATGATACTTCTGAGTATTTACAAGGAGAGAAACTTAGTTCCCTAAAAAGAACTGCTTGCATTTCCACTAACTGAAATTATTTTTCAGAACTGGTGCTGAATGCTGATCCTATGATGCTGACAGCAATGAAGTCATAACACAATGCAATTTGTCTAAGAATAGCCAGTACCAAAAGGTAGATGTGCTACTGCTGCTGAAAGAATAAGTCTTATCTTGCAGCTGTCTCTAAGAGTTTTCTTCAGGAATCAGCATCACCCTCCTTCCCTGAAAGGAGGTAACCTATTATGTTAAGCCACTCACCTACTTTCAANACCCTCTCAAGCAGCTCAACATCCCTCTTGAACTGGGGAGCCCAGAACTGCACACAGTACTCAAGATGAGGTCTGACCAGCGCTGTGTACAGGGGAAGGACAACCTCCCTGGACCGACCGACCACACTGTTCCTGATGCAGGCCAGGATGCCATTGGCCTTCTTAGCCACCTGGGCACACTGCTGGCTCATATTGAGTTTCCTGTCAATCAGTACACCTAAGTCTCTCTCCACTTCACTAGCCTCTAGTGTTAAATGTATTTATTCTCTTTTTAAGTAAAGTGAAGAGATTCCCCCCTGCTTGTCACTGGTATCCTTGCCAGGCCCTCTTCCTCTCCCAGAACTGCTTTTTAAACTACAATGGAAACTAAAACAATCAAAATGAGCCAGATCAGCAAAGGTGATCTTTTCAGGCTACCCCAGTTCATTTTAACTGTTTTCAGTTAAGCAGCAGTGCCAAAGGAGAAGGAGCTCCTGGCAAGGAATACGTTGATGAGCAGTTGGGATGAGGGCAGCAAAGCAAGTGCACAATCAAACACCAAACTGCCAACAAACATGATTTCTATCATGTTAATGCCCTAGCAAGCTTTCTGAGAAGATGATCAGGCACTATAAAGGGTGATAATCCATTACTAAAAATAGGCTTGCTGAAGCCTGAAAACCATTAGAAGGTATAAACCATTTCACACAACTCATGCTACTAACGTTAAACCAAACATACTCAGCCCAGATTTGAAAATCTTATGATAAAGGGGAAGACATTAACTTTAATTTCTGTTTCACGTCCATAAAATAACCTTCCTCCCTCCTGTCCACTCCCTCTTTACTCCTATACAAAATGCACACATCATTTTGTCAGAAGTAAAGGTACAATAAAAGGGAAATAAGTACTACCAATAGAAAAAAGTAACCAAAGTGTCTTCCTCCAGTTTAGATATTAGCAATCAGTAGTCACACTTCAGCAAAATGAATTTATGAATACTTGCTTTAGATCAAAGTAAGGCACATCAACATGAAACTTCTGTAACACTTATGCCACAAACTATCAGGAAGAGAGGAATCATGTGAAGAAGAGGCACATATTCTCTGAAGAGAAAAGACTCTCACTATTCTCTGCTTTAACAGCAGCCTCTCCTGCAGATTCACTGACATCCAACAAAGACAGACTACAGCCCTCCCTCCCTTCATCAGGAACTCTTTTCCAGCTGCCTGTTTTCACAACACTGGAAGAAAATTTGAGGGCTCTCCCTGGTCTTGCATCTCTGAACAAGACGTGTCTGACTGAACAGAGCCCAAGATTAGTTATGGCGGGACACACAAAAACCTGCCACAGTTGCCCAAGGTTCTTTGCTTTCAGAGGTCAAGTTACTGCAGACAAGAAAGTAAGGTCAGCCACATATCACAAATTAGCCTTTCATTTTGCTCCCAATATTCCAGAACGTTATTATTCAGCAGTAACACAAGTTCTTAAAATAAGCTTGGAGTGAAAGGCAAGCTTCAACAGAATATATTTATAAACATTTTATTATTCTTCCTTTTGTATTACCGTAACAAGCCATCAGGAGAATTTCAGGCTTTTTACAAATATTTTTTAGCATTCAACTGTTACAAGTTGCAAGGTTTTTTTAGTGTTGCAGTACTGAAATTCATTTTAATTAATTTTAATAGAGGTTGAACAATTACAAAATTTGACAGCTACTGAAGACAAAACCACAAATGACTAATCTAGCCAGATCATTTGTTTAAACTGTATGACTTGGAAGCATTAGATTGAAAATATTATACAAACTAGATACAAATTTCCATCCCATAATGTCATAATAAGTATGATGAACTGCCATGAATTATCAGTGACACCATTAAAAAATAGGTGAACATTCAAAATTTCTGTAACAGCTGCCAGAGAAGACAGAATATGGTACATATAAGAAAGAGAATGACATGACTGAAGTGTAAGAATAGCACAAAGTAGAAAAAGCTTCCATAATTAATTGACAATATTGTGCGACAATAGCTAATAAAGCAATAAAACCAGCAATGAATACATTATGCTGGCTGTGACACTTATTTCACCGCCCTACAGTGTTTTTACATTGCAGTGCAATTACTGCAATCTTTTCCCACACAATACAAACTCTTCAGCAACTGACTACTTTTGAAGTCTGTGTTGATCAATACTTTCAACACATTTAGTTCAGAATATTCTCATTGTTACATCTGTAAAAGGAAATGAAGGTCTGTTTACAGATGCTTCCTTTTTGTCATTATGATACAGGCATCGCAGGCACAAAGACTCACAAATAATTCTATGGTTACATTAATCATCCATTTCTGCCCTTGAGTGAGAATCCCTGCTCCATTACCTAATGCTGGTTGTTCCACTGTTTCATAGTACAGCTCTTCCAGCTTCACAAACTCAACACACTGAAACATGGTATTCAGGATAGAACAAAGATAGAAATCAACGCTTATGCTGTTTGGGCTTAACAGGACATTAATCAACCTCACTTTAAAGTCATTATGTTTCCTCTACATTATCTTACTCAGTCAACAGGGGCTTTTGACATCTTATTTCCCAGACTTCCTTTATAAACTTGATTGCAAACTAAACTGAAGCAAACAAAGACACTGATAATTTTTTTTCATTACCTTCACTGAACAATTCAAACTGAACAATTCCGAAGTCATGGCTTTCCTTTACACGCAGGGGTTTAAAATTCCATCTACAACAGCAACACACCAGCAGTAAACCCTATCTTGCTCTTTGTTTCCAGGGAAGCACTGCAACATTGTGTCATACTTATCAATGCTTCATCTCCCACATCCGATAGAACCAAGAGTTCCAAACTCTCTCCCCCTTATGTGTATCTCTAGTTTGGAAGGGGCTTGTATCAGAAAGCAGACAGAAGAACTGCCTGATCAAGGCAAGACTCTCACTGTTCACTCAAGGCCTGCAATTCCACATTGCTGTTAGGCATTCACATAGCACCGTGTGCTCATCATCTGTATGCTGCTAAAAAAGAAGCTTCTCTTTCCTCACTGCAGACCAGCTGAGGCTACTCTACAGGTAAAAGAGCATCTCCAGTATGAGTCATAAGAGTTACCCCCCAATTACAAGGGTCGGGAGTCTCAAAGGACATCACCCACAGATTTTCTGCCTGTTGAAAGGGCAATTCATCTGAGGCAAAAGCTGGCAGGTCCCTCACATACTTGGAAAGACTCAAGTACTATTCCTCATTCACTGACTATCTTACCCAGATAACATCTCCCCTCAAGGGGAATACACCTTTATTACCTCTGGAGATAGAGAATCAATTTTACGGCACATTAACACATTATTAAATTGTACTTCTTCTCCATACAGCAAATCTTACTGTTTGCCTTGGAGATACTGCAATTCCTGTAATATCACCTTTTCCTCCTCTCTTTGTAGAGCAGGATTTCCTGTTTCGTTTCAACTTAGGCAACTCTACAATAAACAGATACAAAAGCAGTGCAGAATGTTCCTTACAATTCTTTTTGTTTTCTTCTACAAAGCTGCCTTCGACCTCCACTTTCGTTGTTTTATCAGGTGCCTTTCTCTAAAAATGCTCTTGTGCTCTAATTTGTAGACTCCACAAGTATTTTATAGCATGTAAATCCTAGTATCAAAGGAAAACTAAAATAGAAACTGAACCTGAATTTAATGAAACTAACACCTTTCTTCATGTTAGTTGTAGGATCCTTCTAAAAGCAGACTTCAAGGAGCTTTCTTCAATATTGCAACCAATGCACCTAAGCAGAAATGTCTTAATTTTCCTGAAGATTACTACCACCATAGAAAGCACAGAAAGGATGACCTCATTGCGGATGTTTTATGCAACAGGAATGGCTACATTTCTAAAATACAATGCAAATCCATACCCTTTTCTGGATAACGCACTGTCGAAAGGAAATTTGCTTTAAAATGCACTAGAAAACCTTAAAAGGGAAACATTAAAAAAAAAAAATCCTAAGCTATGTGATGCATAAATAATAGAGCTACTCCTGACCCAACTGCAGAGAATAATTTCATCCTCCACTCCTTAAAATAAATGTAACCAGAAGACCACATCTAATCACCAAGATACCATCTCCACCTGCAGTAACATATCTCCCATTATCATCCTTATATCGAAGCCTATAAACCTCATGTTCAAGCCACACCGCAGTCTTAAAGAAAGGCTCTCAATCTAAAGAAAGGCTCTCAATCCCTGACATCTGTAAGGTGCCATCTGGAGCTCTATTTATACTGTGTTGAGATGTGCATCAGGCACAGAGGCGGTTACTTAATTACAGCACCTCCACTGTGTTGTTAACAGCTCTCAAACTCATCTGCTGGTCAGTAAAGCAAGTCCTTTCCACACAACACAAGAACCAAGCTGTAATTCTGCAGAGCAACTTGGAAACACTCCTAAGCCTCTACTTCCCAATTCACTAACTAGGAATTTCAAAAGTCATTGAATTCGGTATTTCAGAGTGTAAGAGGCTTATTCTCCCTATTCCCTTCCTTTAAGATGACTCTTTTTATATAATATTAACTTAACACTTGAGTTGCATTATTACCATCATATTCAGAGTTGCTCCAGCAGCTCTGAATTACATGGCAGCTCCTCCTTCAGCAAAGTGCAATGCCTTCACAGATCCTCAACAACATCAATGGTGAAACAGCAGCAGATCAAAACCAACTGTATCTGGGTAGGCAAGAAAACACTGTGCCTTCAAGTGTAGCTTTGAAACTAGTGTGGCCCAAAACAATGCAGCTTCTTACAAGTTCAGACAAAACTTAGAATGTGAATTCTAGGAAAGCAGCAGTTTTCAAACATGCTCATGAGGCAACAAGCACGCTATTAGGCTCTGTGTCATGCCTCTGTATGCACATAATCAGAAAACTTCACATTTGATGGCTAGCATCTGTTTACACTGCTGTTTTCACTGAGCTGCCAAAACACAATCCATGGAACAGACAAAAGCTTTTCTCCTTCAACAGTTGAACTTCTACCACACTTTTCAAATCCCCACATTTTCCACGATAGAAAGTGAAACTTCTGTGCTTCAGTTAAAAGGTACAAGTCAGAAAACAAACTAAGGGATTTCTGACAGCCTCATTGCTAGGAAACAGCCCACGGCCTGAAGTATCCTTCTTTCTTCTTTTATTTTTGCCTGTAATTGATGGAAACAGGTCTTTCCACAGCTGTCTGCACCTTGGCCTTCGACAAAGTTAACTGAAGGCTTTGTCAGATTTTTCTTTTTTTTAATGCATAATTTTGCCAATTCAAAAGCATTTGTAGAACACAAGCCTCCCTTGAATTACAGAGACTAATACAGATATTCACTTTGCAAAGAATGGTGCTCTCGGGAACATGGAAATTCTGGTGTTTTATTCAAGTTACTGACTGACTCCATACTGGTGGGAAAGTTCTATCTGTAAACACACACTCTTCAAAATAATTGGCATGTAAAAACTTACATGCTTGCAAACAATTCTGCATGAAACAGTCAACAAAAATTCCTTTATTTCTTAGACCAAACTCAGACAACTCGGCACCAATGCTTCTTCCACTAATACTCTCCCTCTGATTAACCAAGACCACAAACACTCGTTACAGAAAGAGCACCAGACTTACAAACCCCTTTCCTCAGC
This sequence comes from Pitta sordida, assembly GCA_013390025.1. Taxonomy (NCBI): domain Eukaryota; kingdom Metazoa; phylum Chordata; class Aves; order Passeriformes; family Pittidae; genus Pitta; species Pitta sordida. The sequence goes on along the minus strand of WEKX01001613.1, from coordinate 49,158 downwards.
CAGTTCTTCTGCTCCTTCCCTACACCACTTCTCAGTGGTGCAACTGTCCATATTTCCATGGAAAAAACTGGATTTCTTTGTTATACTAACTTAGAAACAGCATACTTCCCCAGGCTCAGAGGTGACCTCATTGCTGTTTACAACTACCTGCGGGGAGGTTGCCACCAGGTGGGTGCGGACCTCTTCTTTCAGGCTGACGACACCAGAACGAGAGGGCACGGTCTCAAGCTATGCCAGGGGAGGTTCAATCTTAACGTTAGGAAGGGGTTTCTCACAGAGAGAGTGATTGCTCATTGGAATGGGCTGCCCAGGGAGGTGGTGGAGTCACCGTCCCTGGAGGTGTTTAAGAGAAGACTCGATGAGGAGCTTAGTGACATGGTCTAGCTGGGGGGTGTAGGGCTGGATGATTCTGGGTCCCTTCCGGCTCGGAGTGGCCTGCTAGACTGTGAGGGATCTAGGTGGTGTTACGCTCTGGGATGTGCTCTCAGTCTCTGTATGGGTGTTAGATGGTGAGTTGGACTAGATGATCCTTGTGGGTCCCTTCCAACTCATAATATTCTGTGATATTGACAGTTGGCTCCATGATCTGGTTCACTACACAGCTCCACAAACGGTAACAGTAAAGCTGGAAGCAGGCTAACGAATACAGAGGACACCAAACATCAGAACCATCATTCAGGAAGACAAGTGAGAATTTTCCGAAGCCATCAATCACATTCCTAACTGCTCAGGTCATTTTCAGTTACTAGTAAATTGCTTCTTGTAAATGGAAACCTATTAAAAAAAAAAAAAAAAGCCAGCATCTTCTTAAAGAGCAGATATAACTTCAAAATGGGCAATTATTATCGATACGATTCAGGACAGAGTTTCTCAGTATAGTCTAGGAGGCCACTTATCGTCTCCTCCCCTCTCCAGATACACCACCCTAATGCTACAACTTTTTTTTTCTGCTTTATTTGGAAAAGGGAACAATCCTGGCCAGACCCACTTTAAAAGATGAAAGCACAAGAAGTAAAACTCAATGAATTACATTTACTTTACACAAATAAAAACACTACAGATAGAAAAGAAAGTATAAGATTGACAATAACGAAATGTAAGACAAGTAAAGATCCTTGTGATTTAGTCTGACTGCCTACATAAGTCACAGCTTCTTCCTGAATTAGTTTCTATTCATAAGCAATCATGTTTTCAAGTAACATTAAACTTTTTCAGTAGTAAGGGAATCCAGCACCACCTTGATAAGCTATTGAAATGATTTGCAACTTCCAAACTTATTTCACATTTTTCTTATCCATATGGATGTTTATAAATTTAGCATTTGAACTTTCATGATCTAAAGATGGAATTTCTCAAATTTCTCATTTTTAAGTTACTTATTCACATGTCACCTGTGAATCTCCTCCTATTCATCAACACTCTTTTTTAGTTAAGTGGTATCTGGAACAGGTAAGTAAAGGACCATCAGTGAGATGCAGAGCCAGTATAACCCCCAGACTCCCTAGGGACACATATTCAAAAATCACGTCTAAATTCTTGTTAGATTGGTTTATTACTCCATTTGGGTGTCACATATTTCAAAATCACCTTCAGATCTCTATTGGCATCAATGTGAAAGAAGATAACAGCAATGTGCTGAGAAAAAAGGAAAAGTTTCAGGATGTGTTTGAAGAATGTAATAAATTGTCTCCTGTCTCAAGAAAGTGTTTCCTAATTTTCATCTTCCTTTCTTTACCCTTCTGGGATAAGAATCTTTGCCAATTTAAAACAGATAATAAAAGACACTAATAAACCCCTTTATGGAGTATGCATTACCAACATAAGAACTACACAACCTCACAAAAAAAATCCCAAGAAAACCAACAAAAACCACAACTCACAACATCTGCTGTATTACTGAACCCTGCTTGTGCTGTCTGCAGCTGTAATGTGCATGTGAAATAGTTATTATATTACATTTGCTTTTGGAAGTTTATAGATATTTTACCACCATTCCTTTCACATAAAAAAAATAAAGGAAGGTTTACACATTACTGCACCACTACCCTTCATTCAGACAGAACTGAGAATTTTGAGTTATATTTTTAAACCATTCACTGGGTGAGAATCAAGTCTCTTTCAATCAGCAGACAACATGAGTACTTGTAAAGAATATTTTAAAATAGAAAAATAAGTCATCTTGAGTTTACTAGTAGAATACTTCCAATGTAGCATAAGCACAATATATTACAAGAGCTTCTAGTCCAGTTACACAATGTATTCTTATATAAGAATCCCTGCTTCATCTGAATTTAATAAAAAAACACACTCTGGAGGATGGAAGGAAAACTATATAAATAAAAGCACCATTTTGTTGCTAAGAACTGTCTATCCTAAGCACAATTACAATAAATAAGGGTCAAATTTCCATTTGACTTTTGACATACCAGCACAGCACCTTAGCACCCACAAACTTAAAGTTTGAGATGAAGCACTGACACTAAGAGTCCTTGCTATATCAGGAAAAAAAGCACCATTCAACTAATAAAAGATCAGATAGTGCTGCAGTCATACCTATGACACACAAACCCCCACATTTTACAGAATGTGAACAGCATGAACACGTTCAGTCATACAGAAAAAAGTAGTCAAGTCAGTTGCAAAAGAGAACCTGAACACTAAATCAAAATAAAATTTTGGAATCTAGAAACAGCTACTCAAACGTTCAGAAATCAGATCTCAGCAAAGTGCAACTCTCACAGAATTTATATCTTACCTTTGCTATGAGTGGTATGATTTTTTGAATTAGGATACAAGCAAAACTTTTCTTTTGATTAGTTTTTCAACGTTGCTTTCTACCTCCAAAATACATACTGTTTTCAATCTGCTCAAAATAAAAACAGCATACTGGCCTGTCAAACACATCTTCAAGAATAATCATGAAGACTGATATATCACATAGGTACTAGTTTCACCTAATCCCTCCAAATGCAATTGAAATACTGAAAACACCATTTCACCACTACCACAACTTTGCTACTCTCCTAAAAAAGTAAAAACACTGTTTCAAAAGTAAGTCTTATGAGGTAAAAAAACCTAAGTTATTTCCTGAAGAGAAAATAAAAGCATGTTCTGAAGTCAGACACTCATCAGAACATTACTTAGGCAGAGCTGCTCTCAAACACTTGCACATCATTCTTCTTAGTGACCCTATGGCACTACACAGCAAGATGGACACAGGACATTTGGAACCCAACTGGTCAACAAAGCAGTTTTACATTTTACTTTCAATCAACAGGTCAGAAAGAAATTCATACATCACTTAAGCCTTTGCCCTTAGATAGCAGCCTACCACATTCTACAACAGCTTATTTTCTAGATGCAGAAACTACTAGAGCTTTATATATAGCACACTGTAATCATTTCACCTTGATGCGATAAAGGCAACAGGCCCAGCTGCAAAATCTACTTCCAAAAGAAACTGTAAACAACTTGGATGGACATAAAAAGCTACACTGAGCTGTTGCCTGAGCTCGTATTTAAAGCTCAGAATCCTGCTGAAATCATGGACTGCAAACTTGAACAACAACAAAGTACACACCCTTAGAAGGACAAAAGACAAGCAAGAATTGTCCTGACATCCCTGATTTTTCTCCTGATTAGCCCAGCCCCATCTCAACCTCTGAATGAAAATGTTCTATCAGCAATTTTTTTAAATATTTCTATTGACAACTTCAAAAACTGATATTGAGATACTATTTATATACTATTAACCATTTAGTTATGTGTGAATCCTATTAGGAAACATGAATTAGATCCACATCCAACGTTGCTTACAAATGCATACAGGAAGAGCTGACATGTGGCTACAGTGTCTTGTGACCTCTCTTTCAACTGAACTCAAAACTAGAGTGGATCTGAAATATGAATTAACACAAGTAGACAAATAACTTTCACACAAGCCCAGAATGCTAATTAGCTCACAAAAATAATTACTAGCAATTGCTTTATCACCATTAATCATACTGTAGGTTTTTGTAACAAAAAATTAATGTAAGGATCTTTCAACTTGTATACCAAAACCATTACTCTGACAAATCAGCTATAAAATAGACCCTCTGTAATTCCTGCAATTAGATTAGTAATTTGCATATTAGTGATGCCTTTTTTTTTGTCCGTTTGGTATCAGCGCATTCAGTCAGGTCTCGCAGTGTAACAACTATATAAGTTGGCATCTTGTAATCAATACAATACTACTACTCAACAATACTGATTAACAACTTTGAATCAGAATGCTACCTATTAATAGAGTCACAGGTTCACAGGTTATTCCAAGCTCGAAGAAAACCACAAGGATCATCTAGTCCAACTCCAAGTGAGCACCTACCCAGGGATCAAACCTACAACCCTGGAGCCATGAGCACCATGCTCCATCCATCCGAGCCTCACATTGTCNCCATTTCACCACTCTCCAGCCACTCATCCCCCAGCCAATAGCAATGCATGGGATTGTTTGAAAGTAATATTAAATTTTTTCTCCCCTCTTCCTCTTCAGAAACTGTTCATAAACCGTATTATCATTGAGCTGTGAACCAAAAATCAGGAGCACAACTTTCTTGAGCAATATCGGATATGCAGGAGACACATGACTGCTTGGGCACTACCCAAATGAGTGAAGCAGCTCGTGTGACGGCTGGGTTCTCATACCACAGTTCTTCATTTTAACTTGCTTCACTTCACTACAACCTGAGAATGAACCCGACATGCAATGTAAGTCTCAAGAGCCTCACACCACTCTGAGTCAGTCTTTCACAGAAACTAACTTCTAGTTTAAAACCAAATAAAGACTTAAGAACACGCTAATGATAAAACACTCCACAGGATAACACACCAAAAATTCTTTAAAGTGATCCTACTGTAACTGCCGCTCTTATCAAAAAGTACAAATCAGCATGTGCTACTTTCCTATCCTCAACATATGCTCAACCTCCTAATTAATCAGAATAACTGAAGTTCTAAGAAATACACGAACTGTTTAGAAGCTAGGTTTTTCACCTTAACTTTTGCCAGGCTATGTAACCTTAGCTGTGCTCAGCCAATAGGCAGGAACACACCGTTTTTTAAACAGACACCACAAAAGACCTCAAAATAACCCTTGCCCTCTTCTCCAGTCACAGCACAAGTCTGCTGCATACACTTCTAACTATAAATATAGCAACCTGACATGGGGAGAGAGACAGCCCCTTGAATATGATCTCAGAGACTACTAACCCAAATCTATGCAGAGTACAAGGCTAAAACAACACAATAAAGCCCAAGACAGATTGCCATTTTACAACCTACAAAACACACAGCTACTTGTACAACAATCATGTACTCCCAAAGCACAGTTAGGTCTACCTTACAATAATCCATTATCTCAGAAGATCCTGTTTGTATTCCTAGCTCTGTAACTGGCACAGCCAAGGTCCCTTACCTCATGTTCTTCAGCAAGTTTTCTTTACTACACCCAACATAAAGTAAAATCACTTTGAGTTCCAGACAGGATCCATCCTCTGCACTTTGATTTAAGTACCTAATTTCTTTCTTGTTAATATTTGCTTCTTGGCACAAAAGCAGAGCACCAGGTAACAGTAAGGTCCTTTCTTCATGTGCTTCATCTTTTAAAAACTCCCCAAGATACTACATATGAAACATTCTTAAACACCACAACTTACATATACTGTAATGGTTCATGTTTTTCTTTTTATTATTACGAAGTAGTTCCACAGAGATCAACTTCCAACAAGGTTATGTATGGGACAGGACAAGGGGTGATGGCTTTAAACTGAACAAGGACTGGTTTAGATTGGACAGCATCAAGACTCCCTACTGTAAGGGTGGTGAGACACTCGAACAAGTTGCCCAGAGAAGCTGCAGGTGTCCCATCCCTGGAAGTGTTCAGGGACAGGCTGGATGGGGCCTTGAGCAAGCTGGTCTACTGGAAGGTGTCTCTCTGCCCGCAGCAGGGGGGATTACAGCTAGCTGATCTTTAAGGTCCCTTCCAACTCAAACCACTCTATGATTCTGATTCTATTTATAGTATTCCTCACAATAATTCTCAGCTGTATAAACTTCAACTGTAAGAAGCATGTTTTACTATTCTCATTATTTCTCCAGCATTACTGAGCCATCTTTTCCCATACAGTCAAAGTTTAAGTTCTTCCATAAAGTTCCGAAGTTTAACCTCTTCCATAAAGAGACTGGCACAAACTACTTCTGACACACATTTATGTGAGTAGAAGAGAAAAAAAGAGAAAACCACCACCTTAACCTCTTCATTCTTTCCCATAAAGAAATAAAGGTGAAAGCTTAAAATACGAACCACAGGAAATGTCTCATGGCCAGAACATACCATGTAATTACTCCAGACAAAAAAAAAACAAGAGAAAAAGGATGGGGCTATACGAGGTCTAACCTAACACTTCTGGGATGGTTCTGAGTGTCTCGGGAACAGACATGACTTTGTATTTCATCTCTATATGGTGTTAAGCAAGAAACATGAGCAGGTCTGCTCAATTAATCCTCCCAGCATTTATATTAGCATGGGTCACTGACACCCAGTACTTTGGGGGGTCAGCGAGACATAAATGCCGGAATTGATCGACAAAACAGCCTGAAAGCCCACTGGAACGGAACAAGGAGAAACCAACGGGAAAATCCAGCACACGACACATGCTTCCTCGGGAGCAGGCACAAGTAAACAAGCGAGGGAAAAGCCAGGACAACGTTTATAAACACACAGGGCTTCTGCACGGCGCTCGCCCGACCGACCGCCGCCGCCGGCGAGCACGGAGGCGCTGCCAGGCTGAGTCATTCCTTGGAGTAACTTCAGCGCGGATCCCTCGCCCCGGCAGCGGAGCCCCGGCCGGGCAGGGAGCTCNCGCTGCCGGGAGGGGGCGGTGCGCGGGTGGGACCGCGCGGCGGAAGCGGCGGGGCGGGATCGGGATCCGGGATCCGGGATCGGGGGGAAAGGGACCTTGGGATGATATGGTGGCGACCCCTCTGCACCTTGCACTGCAGCAGAGTTCCGTCCAGCCTGGCCTGAGCGCTCCCAGAGATGGGGCGACCAGCGCTTCTCTGAGCAACCAGTTCCTGCGCCTCGCCACCCTCACAGGAAAGGAGTTTTTCCCAAATGTCTAATCAAAAACCTACTCACTTTCATTTTAAACCCATGCACCTTTTTCTGCCTATACATGCTCTTGTAAATAGTCTTGCCCCATCTTTCCTGTAAGATCCCTTCAGGTACTAGAAGGCCCCAATTGGGTCACCCCAAAGTCTCCTCTCCAGGCTGAACAGACCCAGGTCTAGCAGCCTTTCCTCTTAGGAGAAATGCTCCATCTTGCTGATCAGTTTAGTAGCCCTCTGGACTGGCTCCAGCAAGTCAAGGACTTTGCTGTTCTGGGAGCCCTACAGCAGGATGGATGCAGCGCTCCAGGTGGGATCTCGCCAGAGCAGAGTAGAGGGGCAGAATCAACTCCCTCGGCCTGCTGGACACACTGCCTGTGATGCAGCCCAAGGACATGAGTGTCTTTGGAAAGTCACATCCTTGACCTTAACCCCTACAATGGAGTTCATTCAATTTCATTTGGCTCTCAGATGACCAGACATCAATCATTTAGGACATCTGCTGAGAGGTTTAGAAATCTCTCCAGAGTTTTTTTGAGTTTTACAGTAAAAAACTAAACTGAATTAATTTTTGTGTGCTTCATTGACATTTTGAATTGTTAAAGATATGGGTTTACATGTCTGGCAATTCTTTCTTACACCCTGAAAACACAAAAATGTCAGCTTCTGCTAGAGAAGCTTATCAAACACTTGCTATGAAATACGTATAACTTCCAAATACTACACAGATGCTGGTTTCATCCACACTTCTACATATCACCTGTCACTTGAAGAAACTGAGATTGCCATGGCTAGTCCAACCAAATGATGTGTCTGTTTCCCAAACACGCTAATTTTTTTAAGGCTTTGAGACCTGCTAGCAAGGATAAACTGTGGATAAACAAAAGGAGACAGATTCACAGCATGGGAATCAAGGGCTCTCTGGCACTGTGTTCTTTTTCCTGCCATAGACATTGGCTATTATTTCAGCATTTAAGACGATGACTATTGGCCACACAGGCTGGGGTCTTCACTGCCTCCATCCCTGCAGAGGAAGATGGGCCCCTGTGGGGGCTTGGAGAGCTTTTGACACAAAGCAGCCCGTGAGCTTTAAGGTGGGAACTGGCCTCTAATTCATGTCCAAGAAGATGAAAGTGAACCTTGCACGTGCCACTTTTAGGTTTCACTTTTGTTACAAGTTTCTTTAGAGGCCTAGCCTGCAGAAGTTTTCTTTTGAGATGAGGACATTTCCACATGTCACATCACATAAATGAGAGAAGAGTGAATTGGACAGATGCAAGCCAGGGGCGTGTTTGACTCAGAGCTGCAGGTGGGGATCATTTCACTGGCATTACAGACATCCTTCAGCCAAAACACCTTGCCCTTGAGCACAGCATACAGCTGCCTCACTGTGACCTCTCCTTCTTCTGTAACATACACCATAGCCAGTAGGTCATGCAGTATAGGAAATTTAAAGCATAAAATTGCAGCCAGAGCACATTCAGCCATAGAATATATCCTGCAAAGCAGAAGAGGATTGCAAAAGAGAGTGCATATCATGGTCTACAGCACAGAAAGGACATCAGCCTGCAGGAATGAGTCCAGGGAAGGCCACTGGGTGGAATGGAGAGATGAAGCATCTCTCCTACGAGGAAAGGCTGAGTGAATTGGGTTTGTTCAGCTTGGAGAAGAGAAGGCTTTGGGTTGACCTACTTGTGGCCTTCCAGTACCTGAAGGGACCTTATGGGAAAGATGGGGCAAAACTGTTTACAAAAGGATGTAGTGACAGGAGTGAGTGGATTTAAATTGAAAGAGAGTAGATTTGAATTAGATAGTAGGAAAAACATCTGTACTATGAGAACTGGAACAGGTTGCCCCAGAGGTAACGTGGATGCCCCGTACCTGGAAGTGCTCAAGACCACTTTGGATGAGGTTTTGAAGAACCTGCTCTAGTGAAAGGTGTCCCTGGCTGGGGCAGGGGAATTGGAACTAGTTGGTCTTTACGGTCCCTTTCCAATCTAGAACCATTCTATGATTCTATAAATCTCTGCATTCAGTAAAATAGCTAGGTTCATCATATAAAGCGTTTTCTTTGCTCACAAAAGTTTCCTTTTTCATGTATTTAAACATGTACACAGCCCTAAAATAACTAATTTTATTTTTTACATCTAGCTTGTCAGATTGTAAGTCTACCATTTACTCACAAGCTGGACCAGGCTTGTGGTTTTCACGGTAAACTCTTAGTAGCCACCCAGGCTACTTTGGAGAGCTTCTTGCCTCTTTGATACATTAATGGCAATGTCAAATAGCCACAGCCTCTCAAGGCAGATATTTCTTGGAAAATACCACTTATGTGTGCTTTTAAAAGTGAAAAGAACTGCTCTATCCCCAGTTGCCACCTTGTGGCACTCCATAAATAAGTACTCCACCACTTAGCAGCTTGCTGGGAGATGTGTCCAGATTATCCATATTCTGAAACCTTTGCCACCATTGGCGCTTCAGACTACAACAGTGAATAGAGCTGAGAATACATCAGTAATCGGATGAACTGATGTAATGTAATGGGATGTATAATGGTACAAGTTTCTGTCAAAGCATTTCAAGGCAGCTTTCTGTAATATAACATTGATTATGTCAAAGTTGTGCTGTTTTAGTTGTACAGATGCCGACTTCTGCTTTTTGCATCCCCTAAAATGGTCTTCTCCTTTAATAATTCACACTAATCTTTAGTGTGAAGGGAATGTTATCCAGCTAAAACTTGACATAACAAGTGCCATGCATGCTATAAACAGAGCTAAAAAACAATGGAGGTTTAGTAAGCCTGAAGCACCAATAAGTCTCATTAAAATTCCCTTAAGGAAAAACTACTGAGAGGTGACACCTTGAAGTTTGAGGAGCTGAGAGATAAGTGAGAGTAACAGCAGCATCTCTTCAAACACTGAAGCAGCAGTGCCAACAGGGTTTGTAGTTTTTTGGCAGAACACCTCTGCCACTCAGGCTCTAAACAATTGCATAAAATGAGGCTTCAGGCACTAAAGCATTGTTCCATTTTTTACAGCACATGTGGGACTACTGTTCATTGATTTGAGAGGCAGCTCAAGCTGGACTGAAGCAGGAGCTTCAGTTCTGAGGAGTAAGCTAAACGCTGCTAGCAGAGCAGGTTGTTCTGGCTTGCTCTAGTAACATTTCATTATGTTACTTCCTCTCAAAGTGTTCCAGAGCCACTTAATGCCTAACAACTAATTACAGGGTTTTTTCATGAGCCTGTCTGAACAAACTCTAAAATTTAACATTATATCTAGCTTTTCTATCCTAAAAAAGCTGGGCTTTATGAAGATTATTTTGCCCCAGGATATACAAAATGAAAGCACTGAATCAATGTTACTTATAATTCTTCACATTTTCAAAGTGCTATGCCAAATGTAGGTTATTATTCTTTCAAGATACTATTTAGGATCCATCTGTCGGGGTTTTTTTTTTACATTCTGTAAAATAGACAAGAAGGTTGAAGGGAGTTTCTGCTGTGTGCTTTTAATTTTGGGTGCCAAATTTTGTCCACCAAAAAATGTGTTGCTTTTAGACTACATATTTATACAACTGTAGTCACAGAGCAAAAAGAGTAAGCTGCAATTCAAGGGGAGACAAGTTGGGAGCCTACACTGGCAGCAAGGCAGACAGAGGCACTGTCATGGACAAGGGGCGTGGTCCCAGAGTGTCACAGTGAGGTCTGGTGACAGTTTTTCTGTGCAATTGTAATCTGACAGGTCTGGAATAGACCAATACTGACAGTATTTATTTAGTTCCAAATGTACTTAAAAAACCACATCTTCCTATTTTCTTAAGCTCTGCTTGCCATAAATTCTCCCTGTGTACTTCTGCTTTCCTTACTCTTGTGTCTTGATTTAACCCCAGCCGGCCACTAAGCACCACAAAACTGCTTGTTCACACAGCCCCCATTCTCAGTGAGACTGAGAGAATTGGGTGAAAAAATGTAAAACCCGCGGGTTGAGACTGAAAATGTTTAATCATTGAAATATTGTAATAATGAATAGGGAAGGGGAAAAAAAAAGAGAGAGAGAAACAAAACCCAAGAAAGACAAGTGGTGCTTAATACAGTTGCTCACCACTTGTGGACTGCTGCCCAGCCCTGCATTGAGCTGTGATCAGCCCCTCCTAGCCTCAACTCCTCCCAGTTTATATGTTGAGCATAACGTTCTGTGGTATGGAATATCCCTTTGGCCAGTTCAGACCATCTGTCCTGACCCTGCTCCCTCCTGGCTTCTAATGTACCTACTTGTTGGCAGAACATGGAAACCTGAAAAGCCTTTGACTTGCAGTAAGCAGCACTGAGCTACAACTAAACCATTAACGTTATCAACGTTATTCTCACACGAAATTTAAAAAAAATACCAAACCAAAAATCTACAGCACTGTACCAGCTACTAAGAGGAAAATTAACTCTGCCTCAGTCAAAACAAGAACTCATTGCTATTTTCATCAATTTCCCTTGATTTTTGTCTTTTCCAGAATTTTTAGGTTTCCACCCCCCCTCTTTTTCAACAACTTGAAACAGCTGCATTCATTTCTTTACTAAATCAGGCTGATAGTTTAAACTTAAGTTCCTTCCTTCTCTGTGGATATTTTGTGGCATTTTGCAAAGTAGTGTTCAATAAGTATTCATTTTCAATTTAAGTCTTCCTGCAACTAAACAACCACTTCAAAACCCAGTATTTTTTCAAGGCACAAAGTGTATATTACCATCCTGAACTAGAATATGCAAAGTAAATACCATTTTCCAACAGCACAAGTGCTCCTGCATGTTTCAAGGGAGACTTCAAGAACTTCTATTATCCTTTGGAGTGAACTAGCAGTCCATAGCAAACACCAAATACCATCTCATCTTTTGCTTCTCTTCCAGAGCACTGACTGGTCCATAAGTAATCAGTAATTTGTTTTTGAATGGTCAGTGACTCAAGAGCAGCTGATGCCATTTTGAAAACATGCCACTCCCTCTGACCTCTTTACGGATCATTCCTAACCAGTGATTTTAACATTGTGTGGTTTCCCAATATGTTTCAGTATTTCTGACTACACAGGTTTTGAATTCATAAGTGATTTTTCTTGTTTACTGCCAGAGCTCCTTGCAGGAAGGGGATAGTTAGCTTCAATTTCACATCTAGGTCGTGAGATCAGTTATGTTCATAGAATAATAGAATGGTTTGGATTATAAAGAACCTTAAATATCCTGTAGTTCTGACCCCGCTGCTATGGGCAGGAGCATCTTCAACTAGACCAGTCTGCCCAGAGCCGTGTCCAACCTGACCTTGAGTGTTTCCAGGGATGTGGCATCCACCACTTCTCTGGGCAACCTGTTACAGTGTTTTATTGCTGTCATTGTAAAAAGCTTCTTTCTTATATTTTAGAGCTTTAGTAAGGGCTGAAGTTAGGGAGCTGCTAGTGAGCAAATCTATATTAGTCACAGGCCTGTATTTCTCTTTTCCCTTTTAAAAAATGGGGATTTGCTGCCCCTTTTATCATGAGTAGGAATGTCACTGAACTGCTGTGACTTCACAAATATGGTGGAAAGTAGCCTAGCCACTTCCTGTGCTAGTTCCCTCAGGACTCATGGATGCATTTCATCAGGTCCCATGGACTTGTGCACCCTCATGTTCCTTATATGGACTCAAACCTGATCTGAGAAGAAACTATAGCAGGCAGTTCTTCATTCTTGCACTCCCTGCCTTTGCCTACTGCAACTCCAGCAGTGTGGCTGGAGCACTTGCCAGTGAAGCCTGAGGCAAAGTCGTCGTTGAGTACCTCAACCTTCTCTATATTCTGGGTAACCAGCTCCCTCATTTCTTTCCAAATAGGACCTACATTTCCCCTAGTCTTCCTTTTATCAGTGTCCTTGAGATCCCCAGCCAGTTTTAATTCTATCGGGGCTTTAGTTGTCCTAACCTGATCTTTAGTTGCTAGGACAATTTCTCAGTATTCCTTCCAGGTTACCTATCTTTGCTTCCACCCTGTGTAGGCTTCCCTTTTCTGTTTGGCTTTGCCCAGGAGCTCCCTGTTAATCCACGCAAGTCTCCTTATTCACATATGCAATCATACTTTTAATTTTAATTCCTTCTAATAAAATTAATTTCATAGGCAAATAATTTCAGTTGAAGAAATTATAACAGGAATTAACATAGCCTGCATTGCTAGAAACCTAAGATATTTTTCTTTTTACAATTATGGAACTGGATATACTGTCCCCATTTACAAACTAGAATTCTATATATCTAGAAATCTTTCTGTTCACAGATGGCACACTCTGATTCTTTCAGTGGCTGATATGCATCAGTCACTTCCCTGTTCTGTAACCATAAAGACAGAATTTATAAACCATGGGGTGCAGGCATACCTGTGAGGCTTCAGCTCCTTCCTTGGCTCTAGCAGTGAACTTGCTTCTCACTGTAACTCCAGGAACAGTATGGGAATCCAGATGCAAATGACAGTGCTGTGCCAGGAGCAGGGATTTTCGACATCTCCAGCTGAAACCACAAGCCACAGTCCAGCCAGCATCAAAGCAACTGGCCTGGAAACATACCTCATCAGGGATTATAGAGAGCCAAACTCAGATGCTTCTAGGCTATGTCCACTCCTTCTATCTTTTGATTTTAAAGTACTGTCTAGTTTTTAAAGGCTAGAAGATTATGGTTATATTTAATCTGAGTCAATAATTTAGATATTTGGGGGGGGGTACATTTTGTTAGTAGTGGAAAATGGCCTTTTTAAAGAAGCATCTAAATTCCCATTCTCCTTCTCAATATGGAAATTCAAGATACAGAAACTCTTCATTTAATATATTTAAATAAACTATTAAAATTCTTAAATAAATAAAACCCAATTTGTACTTACATAAAGGTGAATAGTTAACTGAATATTAACATATTAACTTTTTGTCCTTTTATTCTGATAACTTACAGTGTTCTTTCATTTTTATTTCTGAATGGAATACAGGCGTAATCATCTTTTTTCTTACAGCTCCCAGGATCTCAATTCAAAGAATTAGTCATTGACATCATTTAACAGGATAAACTGAAATGATGAACAAAGTACACAGAAATTATGGTTCTTTACATCTCCAGAAGAGACTACACCTTTCAAACATTACTAAATATATAGTTACATTATTTTAAAAAATACTGTAGGAATAGACTAATTTAAACCAGGTTTTAAATCATTTTCAAGGGAAAAAAAAAAGGCAAAAGAAAACTGAGCTCACTTGCATTCATTACTCACTCCCAGGAGCTTTTTTATATTCATTGATGTGATCAGGCGTGGGTGCTGGTAGAACTCTCTTTCAGAGCTTTACAGCTTTGCAATTTGCTCTTCCGTGAGTTTTTCTATACAGCAGCTCAGATGACTGCTGGTTTGATTGCATCATTTATGTTTCCTATGCATTTTAAAAACATGTATAGATTGTTCAAATCTAGTAGACAGGGATTTTTTTTGAGAGCTGGAGATTGTGGTAGGCTATTTTGAAGCTAAGAATATCCAAAGCTGTTAAATTAATATCTTTGTACAATGCATTTCTAAAATTAACACATTTAGTCTATTTATACTCCAATGCATAGAGGATGACCAAACAGAAACTAACACATAAAACCCTCTACTAATTACAAATTATTCTACTGAAATAAGCAAGTTAGCGGTAATAGAGGTCAATACCTGCCTAATTATCTAAGCACAGCAAAGAAAGAAAAACATGTCAAAATCGTAATGCCAAGTCTGGCTCCCGGCAGTGCTGGGTGATGTACATTTCCCGGCCAGCTGCTGTAATGCTGGCTGGCTTGTGGACTGTGGTTTCAGGTAGAGGTGCTCAAAATCCCTGCTCCTGGCCCAGTATCCCTGCTTCCTTGAAGACTGGATTGGGGTTTTGCTTTTCTTTATTTTTTACACTGTAGGTACAAAAGCGTGTTTGGGCGTAAGGTTTGGCATTGTTCCTCATTTAACAGTCAGGAAGTTAACTTCAGTAAGCTGTATGTATATTGTTTCTTCTAATACATAATCCCAGTCAATTAAAATTTACTTGTTTTAATCCATTGTCACTGAACCTTTCTGAGCAAAATTAACTGTTCTTAATTCTTCTGTCTGTATTACCCAAATTGAACTGTTGGCATCATAAGGAAGGAGCATGTTACAGACATCATGTTAGACTATAGATTAAGCACTTGTATCTCTTTGCCCTTTTTCAACATTGCCCTACCATTACTACTTCCAGTCTTCTGATGTTTCTCTGATTTTTACATTTTTATTAATACTAATTTTAGTGGGCCACAGTGTACAACTCCAAGTCACCGGGGCTTTAAAATTCTGTGTCTGTCCAGTAACTTTCTTGATTACCTGCAGACAATTTTCATGTCATTAATAGTTTCAAGACCTTGTTATAATCTCAGTGTTTAGTTCCAGGACTTTAGGAAAAACAAGAGCAGCTGACCCCTGACTTTACTGGCTATGGACCATGTTTAATAGGTTCCAGTCCACATTACTCCTATAAGTTTCTGTTTTCTTCTACTTTGTTACATAATACTGATTAGTTTTGTTGCTGCTGTTGTTGAATTTTGAATTATGTTTTTATATAAATAGAGAATCTGAATAGGCTTTTAGCGGTAGCTGTCTCTAGATTGTGGAGTCTGGGATTTTTGTCTGCTTTTTGAGAGATATTCAATTTTAATTTACATTTTTGTTTATGTGTGTCTTTTCAGGCTTATTCTTCTCATTACTTTGATCACTGGAAAATTAGGCAAAAGGAATTATCAGGTATAGATATGATAATCTTAATCTTAACAAATCTTAACAAAATACAGTTAAACCCCCTCAATCGTGAGGAAAGGGACAGGCCAAAGGCATCGCGAAACATTAAACTCGCAAAGAACTGCAGGTCATTAATATGCATGCAGGCCATGCCCATTGCTCCACCCCCCGGA
>WEKX01001613.1:3619-30114 GCA_013390025.1 Pitta sordida | reverse complement strand
ATAACAATATATTTTGGTATTTTGTTTTGTTTTATTATTTTCTTAAAACAACAGTTTAGGTGGGGTAGTCATCTCTGGTATGGTATTTTCTACTGAGTTCCAAAGTCGTCGTATTAGATTTTCTTACAGCACATTTTAATGCAAGGACATGATAGTTCAGATTTCTAAAATAAATTGTTCTCCTTACATAAAATGACTACAAATACTTTAATAACCTTGAGCTGCTGAAATTTTGTTAGTTACTAGGTAAAACAATAGAAAGAAAAATAAATAATGCACTGGATTCCAAATGTCTTTGAATTTGCCATATAGACCTCTCTGAGGACATACTGGGACTTAAAAATCACCTTCTATTCATCTTGTTCTAACACTAAGCAGGATTCCATAATTAGACATCACCCCTCATTACAGTAAGCCACCAATGGAAGGAAGATAACAATCTATTTTCTTTTGCTCACTGAAAACTGGTAAATGTCATTGGTTATCTCTGTATGTAGTCAATACAGGAAGAAAAGCGTTAATAAAAATAATATTTAACAGGTTGATATTATTCCCCTCACCTTTTTAAATTCAGTATCTACCTTAATCAAGAATATTGAGTTGAGTTTAGTCTTAGAATTTTTTCTCAGGTCTTTATTATTTTTTTAATCTTAAATTTTGTGGACATCAATCCAGATTCCTTCAGCTGAACTTTTAAGAGTATTGCTACCATTTTGCAAGGATGACCAGATAAATATGCAGCTGCTCCTTTTAAAACTTTAATACCAATGCAACATTTATCTGTTCTTCAGTTATTATTATGCTTTTAGAAATAACTAGTGAGTTTTTATTGTTTTGTGGGTTTTGGTTTGTTTTTATTCTGGAAAGGCAACTCCTAATCATATCTTTTTTTTTTTTAATCCCTCTTTTATTAATATTTTTTATGTTAATAAACTGTCCTTACGTAATTTTAGGTTATTTAGCTTCACTATACTGCCTTTTGCCCTTGGAGTAACATTTATTAAGTAAACAGGTAATGTGCATTTAGTACCAGCCTTACATTGAAGATCAAATATTAATGCCCTGGATTAAGTTTGTAATTTTAAGTGTCTGGTGCCATGGTTCCTTGAAGCTAATTTCACCAAGGCTAAATAGATTAACAACATCCCTATTCCTTCCACTATCTCCTGTAATGCTCTTGCTTTTCAAAGCTCTGTTTCCATTCCATTTCATATTTCCTTGCTAGCTGTGCATATGCAGCAGCGTAAACCTTTTTCAAGGCTGAGTAACTACTATATGGATAGAAATAAACCTTGAATATCCAACTTTAGGGTTTACTTTCTGATTAGAAGTTTTTAAATTAAGTTGGAAAGAAATAGTATTTCATTCTTCTGTGCAATCACCAAACACTTGCAGAAAGGATTTTTTGACACTAGGTGACAGTGAAAGATAATACAATTGCAAAGAAGATAACTGATAATTGGAAACCTGTTCTGTAAGGTTTATGCGTTATGATCATTGATAGCCACTACTGTTACTTTTGGAGTTAGATAGTTTGCATATAAAAGAGGATATTATTGATGTTGTCAGTTTTGCTTAACTGTTTTTGCACTAGTATTTTGAATGTTAGTGGTCTTGTATTATTTCTTTTCTTAGAAAGTTGTGGCATGTTAAATTTAAAGATAAGTAGTATTATTGGTTTTGTGACACAGCTGAGAGCCAAACATGCCTAATAGATTGACAGTAGGGATCACTAGAAGAACAGGACCCATACTGTTCCTTTATTTCATATTAGACTTAAGCGAAGAGGTTGATAACAGAAAAAAAAGCCAAACAAACCCCAAAACTGGTATGGACAATAAAGAATTTTTTTTATTTCTAATTACCATATCTTGATAGGGCCAAAGATTGTTTTTAATACTCAAAGCTATTTCTGAAAATCGCAGTTTCTGAGTAAAAAGTGAGATTGTGCTTTAGGTCATGGTCATTTTAAAACCAGATATCCATCTCTGACAAATGATCCAGCATCTGAAATCTTAAGTGTTGAATGTCTACATCAACTCCTGGATAAGGTTTTGGTATAAGTCATTTCCAATTTTCCATTTCCTGCTTTCAGCTCACAGCCAGATTTAACAGAGTCAAATAAATGTAAAATATAATCTGGTAAAAAGTCTGCTTTTGAATTCTTTCTCAGGGAAAAAAAAAAGTTCTATTTTGTATGTAAGGAAAGAAGACAAAACTTTGCATCACTAACAGTCTTGTCATTAAGGACTGAAAACTAGATTAAAACATGTCCTTTATGAATTCACATGCAGGAAAGCTCTGAAGTCTGAAAAATCATTCATCTGAATTTTTCTTGCCTTAAGCCATTGCTGTTTCTGCTATCAACAATATATCTAGTGTAATAATAGATGAATAAAGGACACTTTTGTATAAGCAACTTTGGAAGGAGCAAATGAAGACATTCAGTAGTTAAACGTGACAGAGCCAACAAAGTGGCAACATGTTATTGTTTCAAAGAAAAACAAACGAACAAAAAGTAATAAAGCAGATATAGAATAAATACGCTGTGCACAATAAAAATTGAAGAGTTATATAGGTCTGTGGGAATAAGCTGTAGGACACTGTATTTTAGATGAATGAGATACCCTACCAGAAATTAATTTTAAAATCATGATGCCTTCTGACTACTGGAGACAGTATTAGTTAACAATCTTTGTTACAAACATATACGTAGTTGGCACTGAAAAAAGAGAACCTACTCTAGAGGTTTGATCACAAAACCTTTTCCATGTCTCTTATCAGAACACCTAGGTGTTTTCTGATGCGAGATCCAAACTGGAAAGGCAAATGCAGCCTGTAAAGGGGAAACTAGAAAATGCTCTTTCCTGTCTTATTAAAAAGTGACTGATTAAGCCCTAAGCTGTATTCCAACAATACTGAGATTTTTATGAAACATGAATGACTATGATGTGTCAGGACATGAATAAGGTAATAACAAACAGAATTATCTTAGATTACTTCAGCTAGTCTTAATCAACAGATGAAAAAAAGTGTGTAGGTTTTTTTTTTTTAACATACCACATGATTTAATTGGTTTCAGGATAGTGGAGTAATATGTTGAATACATGAGTTGTCTTGATAGTACAAAGAGCACCTCGTATCTTGCAAGCAGTTCCTCCTGCTTCACAACAAATAATCCCAAAGTAATGGGTGAATTACTTCCATTACTGTCACATTTAGGTAGGGTTAATGGTAAACTCTGAAAGAAATGATGATTTATAAATGCAACTAGAAGAAAAAGTGGAGAGAGGATTTATTGTTTTCAATAAAGAAAACCTTAAGGCAGAATGAAAACTGTTAAACCAAACTATTGTTCCCTCACATTTGTCTCTCTGAAAAGCAAGTGAAGCTAACCAAACAGAGATATCTTTCCACACCAGACACTATTTTGCAAGTCAGTGAGGAATCCTTACAGAAGCCCTTTTAAGGAGTGTCAAAAGTCTTACTGTGTTCAGAGGTAACCTTGCACCAAGGTGTGGAATGCAATGGAGTTTACACAGAGGACTTGTACCTGTTCCAGAGATAGTTCAACCCTGCAACACTGTTAACTGGACCTCAGCATCCACAAGGTGCAGAGGGGTAAGCTGAGAGGTAATCAGTCCCAAAATATGGGCAGTAGTAGGAAATGTACCTCCTCCATACTGCTTTAGAAATAGAACTGCTCTTGTATATCCAAAGTAAATTAATATTTTCTCTAAGCTGTTTGTCAGCGCTCATTTCTCAGTTGCTTTCCTAGGACCTCAGAAGAAAATAACTCTTTTCAGTTTAGAACTCAATTTCAGATTAAAGGTCTCAGCCTGAAGAATGAATATGTTACTGGTGTGTGACATGGCGAAGCATCTAGACCTGCCCTCATGACAGCAAACATAACTGAGGCTGAAATGATGCTGCTCCAGGGCTACAGACAACCCCAGACACTGCTGGATAGCAGATAATTTGTGGCATGTGATTTTGCTTGGGAAAAATTGCCTTTTCCTCAAGTTTTATTTCACAGATTTAAAAAAAAAAAATATTCAAGAGAGTCATGCTTTGTGGGAAATGAAAATACAGTCCAGCTGGTTTGTGTCATCATTTGGTAAAGATTCAAATAAAGACATTCCTGACATTATGTTGTTGTAGGTGTAGAAGCAAGTTATATACAGACAAAGAAATGTTTCATAGGTAATGTATAAAATAATGCTAAACTCAAAGCATTTTTTTGCATGTTTTTTAAAGCATGAAGTTTTTCTCCCTCTGTACTCGGCACTGGTTAGANGTGATAGGTTGGACTTGATGTCCTCTATGGTCTTTTCCAACGTTACTGATTCTGTGATTCTGTGATTCTGTAATAGTGCCTGGTCACAGTTTTAAAAAGGTAGGAGATACACAAACCCCTTACAGAACAATTAGTACGTGGATTGCCAGTAGGGCACGCCTAAAGAGATGATATAGATGTTCAGAGAAGTTCTGCTAAACAAAGTGGGTTTCAGCTCTGCAATTGGTACATTCATCTGATAAATTGTCACTGCTACAATGTGCTACAGGACAATGAGCAGCAAAGAGTAGTGAGATTGTGGTACTGCTAACGTTGGGTTAGCTGAAGGCAATCTTTAATCCATTCTCAACAGTTCTAAGGAAGCATTTATTGCTTTCATTGGGCCTTATCAGAATGACTAAATGTAGCCATTTATTACTTTCTAGAACAAGAACAGAGATCATCTCTGCTTAACTTGAGCTTAGAATCACAGAATAATTTAGGTTAGACAGGATTTCTGGTGTCGAACTCACTCCCAACTCCCCAGTCTAACTTGCAGGACCACCCTTAATGTCAGATAAGCATGCTCAGGGCCTTATCCTGTCATCGTAGATATCCTCAAGGATGGAAACTTCACAGCATCTTTGGGCAAGATCCCAATACTCTCATTTTTAATTTTTATTTTTCCTTTTTTCCTTTTCCTTGCTACAGCTTGTGGCTGTTGCCTGGCATTCTAAACACTTCACAGAGAAGCTGAGGAGTGTTCCATAGCCAGCAGTTATGTAGCTGAAGACTAATTACACTCCTTCACCTTTATTCTTCACTTCTCCAGTCTGAAATAAGCCAATTTCTCCTAATCCTAATGTAGAATCCTTCTGCTGGACTTTCTCCAGTTTCTCAGTGACGAGATTTGAGGCAAATTGTGGCTGAGCCAAAGAAAAAACAAAACAAGAAAAAAAAAAACCCCACCCCTCCCCCTCACCAGATTTGGAAAAAAACAAAGGAAAGTGTGAAAAGTATAAACTATTTACTTTAGTAAACAGACAGGTTAAGATACAATAATATTAAACAGCAAAAACCTGAGATATCCCACAAGTCCTGTGATGTAAAGAGTCCTGAAAAGGACTGTGAAAAGTCCTGACTGTGAAGAGTCCTGCCGGTCTCCATGAAATTCCACCAAACAGTCCCAGAATAAACTCCTCAGGTGCACAGAGAGCAGACAGAGCTCAGAGTCCTGATGCAGGCACTCCAGGGGAAAGCAAGAGAAAAGCAGGAAGAACACCCGGGGGGCATGGGANAGAGCACATCCCAGAGCGTAACACCAACCTAGATGCCTCACAGTCTAGCAGGCCACTCCGAGCCGGAAGGGGCCCAGGGTCATCCAGCCCTACACCCCCCAGCTAGACCATGTCACTAAGCTCCTCGTCCAGTCTTCTCTTAAACACTTCCAGGGATGTCCGAGGAAAACAAAAGAAAAAAAGAAAGAAAAAAACCCCAAAATATGGGGCTCTCCCAAAGCTGGAGCAAAACCCACCAGAGAAGCCCCTCTCCAGCCCCACACAACTGCAACCGTGTCAGAGAGTTCCAACCAGCTCCCTGCCTCTGCTCCTCTGTGTCTGCTACTGAAATTTATTTTTTTCTTCAACTGCTACTTCTCAGTTTTGGGGTTTTTTTTTCTCCTCTTCTGGATAGAGAGAGAGAAAATGACCTTGGTGTTGCTAAGGACCAGTATTCACAACAAAATTCCTCAAAAACTGAAGCCAAAACACAAAGATATGGAATATATATACACACCACCCTATGGCACTCAGTCTTCCTTTGGACTAGGGAGGAAGGGTACACACCAGGGGACATTGCAGATCAGACATACCCTCACAAATGCTGAATAGAAAGGAATAGGTACTTCTCATGACTTCTCTTACACTCTTGCCAATGCAGCCATCTCATCACTTCAGGGACACACTGCAACCTCACCTCAAGTCTTGCCTATCATCATCCTAGGCTATCTCCTGCATGACTAATCCCCAGTCAGCCTCACCCAAACCTCTGCTGCTGGATGGGATTATTTTTTCCCAGTCACTGGACTTCCTCTTAACCTTTGCTGAACTCCAAGTGGATAAATTAAGAAAAAGACTTGACCTCCAGCTCTCCAGTGCTCTCAAATAAAGGTTTTATTGTAATGTTTGTGTCTATAATGGCAAGAGTTTAAAGAGTTACTATGGTGAATCATCTAAAAAACCCCTCCTTAACTACAAAAATGTCTAAGAGGGTATGAATTGCATCAAAGAATAACAGTATCTTTTATTTCATGACAGTAATAAAGCACACTATTTGACTAAAAAATAAAATAATAAAAAAATTTTGCATTTGTTTCAGTCAGCTCTAATTGAGATTCAAAGACCGTCTCATTCTTGTACTGAGAATTTATCAAATATTTTCCTGAGTGATGAAAGAGCAGACAACTTTGCAAGAGCAAATCAGAATTTTCCCTGAATAACATTTAAAAATCGTCTAATTTTAATCTTGGTGTTTTGACAGGTTATGAAGAACAATGAAAAGAATGAATTTTGCAGCAGAACACTTATATTTTGTTAAATAGTTTTCATAAATACAGCTTATTTTCATTAGAATAGAAATTGCACTATTCAAATGAAAACTTACAGTTTTAGAGTTATACATTTCTACAATGAACACACTTCTAACCACTTGCTTCAAGTTCAGCAATTGTGCTAATACAGATTTTGGGAGCTGTGAATTGTCTTCTAAAGCTTTTATTTAAACCAAGCCAGCTGCTTGTGGTTCAGCCTGTAAAACCGCAAGTTGTACCAAACCAGCTGCTCAGCAATGAGGCTTTGCCATCAGGTGTGTCGATATAGCAACAAGTGATTGTGGACCTGAATAACCTTCCATTCAAACATCAGCACCTTGGAACAGTGCCAACAAGAAAAAGCAGCTATTCTGCAGAAGATGAGATGATTGTAAATTGAAAACCAAAAAAATTAATATGCATGTATGAAGAAATTCAATATTAGATCCATAGTTTTGGGTTGGCAACGTGTAAAAGTTGAAAAATTTGCATGAGTTGCTGAAACACTTAAAATTTTGGGGGAAGGGACAGCAACCGCTTTGGTGCTAGAGCAACTAGCATGTCAAATCTGTCTAACGATATCAAGGCAATTGACCAAATCTGGGCTCCTACTACTGCATACATTTGATCTAAAAGAGTCAAAACCCTGGTCATTTACCTAAATTTAAATTTTACATCAAAAAGTCAGTTGAATTAATTTTTTGAGTTACGAAAGGCTACTGAAAGAAAACATTTTTTTATCCATTTACAACTAAAACCAGTTTTCCCAGTGAAAGTACTTAAGGGTTTCTTCGAGTAACACCATTTATTTAATAAGAAAGAAGTGTTCATAAGCAAAAGATATCCTTCACGACTTTTATGAGGCATTCACCTGCTCTTGTGGTGTGTGGTGAATATGTCCAATAAATGTTTTATACCAGCTTGAGAGGATCTTAGTTAGATCTGCATGCAAGTTAGTGCATGCAGTGCATGCAGAAACAAACCGTTTATCCATCTTTTGCTTCGTGCTATTTTGAGATATGCAGTCTTCAAGACAATTCAATAGTCATGTTCAAACAGCAGGAAAAATTAAACTTGCAGAAAAGCTGAGGAGACTAAATCAGTGCAAAACTACATCTTTAAGCAAGAGAAAATAATGTTATTAAGAGTTACTCGTATGTACCAAGTAGTTCTGAAAAGTCATGATGGCACAAAACCTACTCAGCCATGATCTTTGCACGGAAATATTGTCAGGAGTGAAGATAGCATGAACCATTTCACCATAGAATCACAGAATCAATTAGGTTGCAAAAGACCTCTGAGATCAAGTCCAACATTTAAACCATATATATCTATTGAGGAAAGTTATAGTTGTTCAGTGTTCAGTTGTTCAGTGACAGATAACGTCCATGAAGTCTGGAAAGCAACGAAGTGAGGGAACAGGAACATAATTTTGTTGGACATTTTATGTGCATTTGGTTTCCAAATATTTGAAATGGAAATGCAGAATCATGAGAGGATCGTATTAGCTGGCTGCTTCTGCTAGGATGATAAGAGATGAAGCAATGTGCAGTATGAACTTTAACATCTTTAAATTTCAGAGTTGTTGTTTCATTAAAATTATTTCACAGTTCATTGCTCTCGAAGGATAAATTCAGAAAGGCAAAGAAGACTCACAAGCATTTGTACACCACTCATCACGACCAAGCAAAAGCATGAGTGTATATATCTTTGAACAGCTGTGTCGGCTATTGCTCCAGTTTGCTGCTTTAGTTGCACCACGACAATTGTTTGTGAAGCTGCGTGATAGACAAGGAACATGGACAAGTTAAAAATAGCTTTTTTTCACTATCGGTTTAATTTTCAGATATAAATTTCCCCTTCCAGTTGATCTGAATATATTAATAAGACAGTGGAACAAGAGTAGGGATCAGGGTTGGAAGCAGCTTATGCTTTTATTGTAGAAAATAAGTTATCATGCTGATAACATAACTGTGTTTGGAGGTTTGGCACAATTAGGCATCTGGAATGTGCAAGGGATGGAGATTCCTGTTTGAAACACAACTCCGATTCTTGTACTTGGGAATATAGTTACAATGTTTTCAGGTGGTTAATTTTCTTCACTAATGTTTTTCATCACACGAGATTCAACTGTGCAACAAGATCAAAAATATTTACCCTCTCAAAACACAACCAGGGAGAATGACAGAGGAGACAGTGACTGGGTTTGTAAGGGACTGAAACAAGGAAATCTCATTCTGCAGAAAATTTTGAAATTATTTACTTTTACTTTTATTCCACGTCAAATTCTCCCCTTGCTCAACCAGAAGGAAAGGTCACAGTGCACAGAAGAGCCGTGTTAGGTACCTTGCTAGCTGAGACGAGTAAATGTCTGGGAAGAGTGGAAGTGTGAATGAACAACAATTTTTATTAAATACAACAGCCAGTGACCTGGATATATTAATTAATACTGATAAAATATAAAAATCAGATTACATTTGGAGTCAGTAGAATGTAACATTGGTGCCATTTCTTCGGAGAAATGCCACTGAAATACTTTTCTTCCCATTAATTTTTAAATGAAAATTTTTGTGATTATTTAGGAAGAGGAGAGATTTAAGAGAAGAAATTAGCAGAGATCTTACAGTAAAGAAGTGAAATTTTCTCCCTTCTTGTTAGAAGATCAGTATAGAGCAATACATTATGGCTTTTTTTAATGCCATTCAAAAAGTATAAGTGAAATGTTAACACATAAGCTTTTCCATCTGCTTTAGTTATCTAAAGCATCACTAAGGTGTTTTTGAGTTTAGGCTACTTTGCTTATGAATTCTTGAAAACATAATATTTCCTCTGATGCAAAAATCATTTAATATTTTAAATATTTTCCCTCTTATCATCTGACAAAGAGCCAAGCAAAGACCCAGGTATTACTGAGGACAAAACATATTCTCTCCTTTGGCATCCAGCTGTCCTGTCAGAGCCAAATGTGTGCTCAGACAGGATAACGGCTGTTATTACTTGCTTGAGATGCCAAAACTGGTGTTTAGTGAACAACATTAGAAAATGAAAAATTAATCAGAATACATTAGTTTTTCTCATAGATATCTATGCTAGTATAAACTGTGTGATAGCATATATTAGATACCCATTGCAAATTTTTGTTTTGCTAAAGTTCTCTTGACATTTCTGGCTAGTGTCAGATCAAGGTTTGATCCCCTCTTACAGAATAGTGCAGGTAAGGGAAAGGACTAAAGGTACTACTCACACTCCCTGTCCACCAGTACAACCCTGCCAAGCATCAGCCCACAGAACATCCAGTTTTCAATATCCCTTTTGCACTACAGACCTTAGGGCAAGTCCTGCAGCACTGTCAAAGGCAATTCCACTTTAGTACAGTGATGAGTGTCCCCACCTCTCATGCAGGAGACTAGGGGTTCAATTCCCACCAGGGAGACGGTGGTGCCGTTTAAGAGCTGGACTCGATGATCTTTGTGGGTCCCTTTCAACTGACATTATTCTGTGATTCTGTGAAATGGCAGAGAAAAGCGTGTATCTCGCAGAGAACACCTCATAGTACTTAAGGCAGCTGTCTCAAAATCACACTATGGCTAGCATATATAATTTATCGATTATTGCCTTATTTCATCCTATATCCTGCAACCTACACAAGTATCAGGTGTGGTGTATGTTTTGTTTTGTAGGGCAATATATTTTTGTTCCTCTTCGTATTACAGAAAGAAAGAAAACCTATGTGATACTATCTATTATATTAGAGAAGACAAAGAAAGAAACCCATCTTGTGATTGCAAAGTGGGTGGTTGGATCTGTGATGTTAACTAGCTCCAAGTAATTTTTTTCAGAATTTGTTCTTTAAAAATTAATCCAAATATAGCCCAATCTTTCCATGGTTAGTAATTTTTAATTTTCTGTCTGATTAGTTTATAAGACATCAGAAGTCACACCCTGAAAATTCATTAAGTTGCTATAGCATTTTTCTTCAACATTTTAATATTAACTCATTTCTTCATTTAAAACTCTGCTAAAGATATTTCTTCTGGAGCCTGAAAATGTCTTCTGACAGCATTAAAAATATATATAAGAAGACATTGTCATGGGTTGACCCCCACACAGCTGCTTGCTCACTCCCCCTCTCCCCCAGGAAGAGAGGAAGCAGAATAAGAAGGAAAAAAGGGAAGAAATTCCTGGGTTGAAATCAAGTCAGCTTAATAAGTGAATGGAAAATAAAAAAAAAACAACCAAAACACCATACCCCAAACAAATTATGCAATGCTAGTCACCCTCTCAAGATGAGAGAGTCCCATTTAGTGTCTGGGCAATAGCGCAAAATCTCCACAGCCTTGTCATCTGTACCAGTTTTTATTGCTGAGCGTCCAGACCCACACAAGGAGAAAAGAGATAGCTTCAGGCACTTCAGGCACTCAAAGCTTTCAGTTTCTGCAGAAATCAGGAGGCATGTTCAGGAAAGAGCAAGACACTATTCATAGTCCCTGGGCAGAATAGTTTTTTCTGCCTATTTGCTCAGAGCACATAATCTCACCCAACAGAAATGCTTTCGTACAAAGGAGATGTCACTTAAAATACACCAAGCAATCCTTTTTACAATGAACAAAGGCAGCAGTGAATATGAAATGTGATCAACAGCATGAACTGATTTTTATGTTAGTGAACTATTTCATCTGGAGGATTATTCTTCAACTATAACACAATTCATTTTAATGCAAGTGTACAGTACAGAATTTAGGATTTAACTTCCCTTTAAAAAACAACCTATTAACATCTTTTAATTACTGAAAATAACTGTATTTACTCAGTTATTCACGGAGCGATGTGGTAGGAAACTGCCAAGGCAGGTCACCCTGGTCCCTGCTGGCCCTACCAGGAGTCAGGAAATTTTTAACTATAACACGGAGACCCACGTGGGGCTCTTTGCCAGTGCTCAGTTCATACTAGTCCAAAGGTCAGTAATATGCACAATTTTCCAAATACTTCAGTTGTAGTTTCATTCCGCAAACTGTACATAAGCAAGAAAGGTAATGTTGACATTAACTTATGCTTATTGGAGCTACAGTTCAACCAGTCTGTCTGTGTTCATGAGATCTGTCGACCACATATATCAGTGCATGGATGTGGTTAACCAGACACACCCTCTGTGTCAACCAGGCTGTAATTTCCCTGTGCTTTAACTTAGTTAGAATAAGAATAATACAAAAAACATTAACTTCAATGACAACCACCTGTGTGTTGGAACAAGGAAATTAGATGAGCCTCATGCCATAATATGAGTGTAGGTAGAGAGATAAATTATATTCACTGAAGCAGGTTTGGATTGTTGTTGGCTTTGGTTCCCTGTAATTGTATTGTGTCACTGAAAATTATGGGAATGGAAATGCTGCAATCAATCAGGTTGATTTTTATTATCTGAGCAAGCAGCAGATTAGCAATTTTATTAACATTTGTAGATGGGTGGGTTGATCATTTAGTTCTTCCTCTTGAATAGATTTTGCATTCCTAATAAATTATTTACATTGTGCTGCATGTGTTCATAACAAAATTAATAAGGACTTGTTGTTAAATAATTACTCCAATGCCCAAATGTTGACAAGCTGCTGCTGTATCTGGAAGCTGAAAACTGGTTTTTAATATGGCCAGTAAAAGGATGGTTAATTTTAAATTTAAACAGTTAGGGCACAACACATTGTGAATGAATTTTTTTAAAAATTTACCACTGGAGTGTACATATGCAAGACTGAAGAGCAGAAAAGCAGGAAAAATGGTACGGGTATGGGATAACTGGTTGCCTGAACTAATTCAACCTTCTGATTATTATCCACTGCTGATCGTCCAAGCTGGCAGTGATGGGGTTAATAAAAAGGGCTCCAGAGCAATTAAAAGGGAATTTAGGGAGCTTGGTTGATTGACCAATGGGTCAGGAATGAGGACATAGCCTTAAACTATGCCAGGGGAGGTTTAGACTGGATGTTAGGAAGAGTTTTTTTCACAGAGAGAGTGATCTCTCAGGGAATGGTCTGCCCAGGGAGGTGATGGAGTCCCCATCCCTGGAGGTGTTTAAGAAAAGATTCAATGAGAAGCTCAGCAGCATGGTCTAGACGGTGGGAGGCTTAGATGGATGGAGCGTGGTGCCCATGGTTCCACGCTTGTGGGCCTGATCCCTGGGTGGACGTTCGCTTGGGTGTTGGACTAGATGATCCTTGGGGTCCCTTCCAACTCAGAATGACCTGTGAACCTGTGAATGCAGGTGGTTTTTTGCTCAGTCTCTGTAGTGGCAGAGTTAAAAACTGAAAGATATAGGAGAATCTTTGCTATTAATAAATGGCTTAGCGGCTGGTGCCAGCAGAAGAATATTGGGTTTTATGATCATGGGGCATCTTTCACCAAACCTGGCTAGCTAGACTCTGGGGGGCAGAATCTGTCTAATAAGGGCAAAGGGCCTCCAGATTGGTTGGACTCATTGACAGGGCCTTAAACTAGGTTTGAAGGGGAAAGGGGATGTAACAGTCTCTTGGAAAATCACTAAAAATGCTAAACTTGAATCAAGGATGAAATCAACAACCCATTTGAGGTGAAAGTATTCTAATGCACACAGCATGGGTAATGAACAGTAAGAGGTGGATGTTTGGGTGCATCAGGAGCAATACAATATAGTTGCCATCACAGAAACATGGTGGGATGACATGCATGACTGGAGTGTTGCATTGGTAGGCTACACTCTCTTCAGAAGAGATAGGAGAGGGAAAGAGGTGGTGGAGTGGCACTAAGAAAACTCTTGATGCCATGGATCTTGAGATTAAGGACGGTTGGGTTGAGAGCCTATGGATTAAGGTAAGAGGGACAGCCAACAAAACTGACCTCATGGTTGCAGTATGTTATAGACTGCCTGACCAGGATGAAGAAGTGGACCTATTGCTCTTTAAGCAACCAGAGACTGACTCAAGATCAGCTGCCCTAATTCTTGTTGGAGACTTTAATCTGCCTGATATCTGCTGGGAACATAACACAGCAGAGAGGAGATGGTCCAGAAGGTTCCTAAAGTGCATTGATGATTGTTTTTTGTTGAAGTTGGTGAGCAAACCTACCAGGGGTGAAGCTGTGCTTGACCTTCTGTTCATAAATAGAGAAGGGCTGGATGTGGTCAGAAGCTGCTTGGGTTACAGTGACCATGAGATAATAGAGTTTTCAATTGACAGTGTGACGAGGAAGGGCACGAACCAAACCTCCATGCTGGACTTCCGGAGGGCAGAGTTCGGATTATTTAAGGAATTAAGAGAGTACCTTGGGAAACAGCCCCAGTAAAGGGGTCCAGGAAGGCTGGACATATTTCAAGAATGAATTCATGAAGGCAGACAATCCCAATGCGCCGAAAGACGAGTCGGAGGGGTAGAAGACCGGTCTGGATGAGCAAGGAGCTCCTGAAAGAACTAGGGGAAAAAAAAGAGGATGTATGGCCTTTGGAAGTAGGGGGAGCTAAGTCAGAGTGTGTTTAAGGATGTTGTTAGGTCATGTAGGAGGAAAATTAGGAAGACAAAAGCCCAGATGGAGCTCAAACTAAACATTTCTATAAAGGATAATAAGAACTGTTTTTATAAATACATTAATGGCAAAAAAAAGGGCTACAATAACCTCCACTCCTTACTAGATACAGAGGGGAATATAGTATCTAAAGATGAGGAAAAGGCAGTGGTACTTAATCCCTTCTTTGCCTCTGTTTTCAATAGTAAGACAGGTTGTCTGCAGGACAACTGGTCTTCTGAACTGGTGGATGGGGTAAGGGTGCAGTATAAGCCCCTTGTAACCCAGGAGGAGGTAGTTAGAGACTTGCTGAGCCACTTTGATCCCCATATGTCTATGGGACCAGATGGGATCCATCCTAGGGTGATGAAAGAGCTAGTGGCCTGACCTCAGTCCCAGGCAAAATCACGGAGCAGATAAACTCGAGTCCAATTATGTAGTACCTGCAGGGTGACCACGACATTAGATCTAGTCAGCATGGATTTAGGAGTGTTAGGTCCTGCCTGACCAACCTGATCTCCTTCTACGAACAAGTGACTTGCCTGGTTGATGAGAGAAAGTCTGTGGATCTTGTGCAGCTGGATTTCAGTAATGCCTTTGACGCTGTCCCCCCTGATAAACTTCAGGAGAAACCTGTGTTTGCCTTTAGCCTCTTTACTAAAAGCTTCTTTTTGCTTATATAATTGTTTCCTAGACAGAAATTACCTGAGATTAATGTTCTTTCAGACTCAGCTATCTTGCTCCTGAGAAGCTAAACTGTGTTTTCACACAGAGAGGCCATGACAGAGGCAGACTGTGTCAATTGCTGGTCTCCCTGCAGCTCCGCCCACGTCTTCAGTGTACCAAACGCACCAGTTGGCTGGGTCTGCAGAATAAAATGAGGACTGAGGAATATTTTCATAGGCACAAACTTGAATTTAATAGTAGTATAAGTGCTAGGTTTCACAGAGTTTTGTACAACCAACCTTTATAACAATATTGTGAAGAGCAATTAATGAAATGGTAGTATTCATTTGAATTTCTGAATTGCGTTAGCAATATTATAATCTAGAAGTTTAAATAAAAGGTATTTGAAAAAACTGGGTTTGCATTTGATTGTTTTGTATGGTTCAGTGGAGGCATTGTATTGTCTTCAGATTTTGAAATTTATTTTTTATTAATATTCTTCTCAATATTTTTAAATTTTCTGGCATGAATTGCAAATTACAGATGAAGAATTAATTTATGAAAGATTTTGATTTTTTTCTCATACAAATATGAGAGAAGGGCAATTTACTAGATACGAGAAATCTAGCCATATTTAGAAAGTAGGATTGTATGGAAGAAGAGATAAAACAAGCCCATCTGCTTTAATCCATCTGGTAATGTACTATTAAATGTGTGAACAAGTATACTGATAGCACATGTGAGAATGAGGAGAGAGTCAACATTAAGAATCAAGGAATTTCAACATTAAGAGTCAATTAAGAATCAATCCATGTGCAGCAGTCCTTGTCTTAGTATGACACAAACTATGGTCTGAATTAACATTACTGAAGTAATGTTCCACAATCCTGCTGCTTATATTAAAATGTTGAAAATGCCCCAATGGTTCCCTCAATACAGATCACAGTTTTAATTCTCAACCCTGCAAAACCTGCAAGGGATATGTACAGTTATACCCCCGCATTTGGAAGAAACGGGTCATATCTGAGGTCTCACGAAACGTCAAACTTGCAAATACGTGCAGGTCATTAATACGCATGGATACTTCTGGGGAATAACAGTGTGCCTGGCTAACCCCTGTTTATTTTATGCACATTCGAGATACCACGGCTATTACCTTACTGAAAGTTCATGGATGAATTCAATATACATGTAATCAACACAAAATTTCACATACAAAAAAAGAAATTTTATAAGTTCATTTGGATGGTGGAGAAATCTTCTGCTTCTAGCAGACGACTTTTGCGTTCTACTCTTGTAGATTTTTTTCCTATCATTTGAAGATAAAAACTGTTTTTAAATTTTTTTAAGAATTTCTCAAACAGAATGAAATAAATGACAAAAAATATGGACATTATGTTTTAGTATGATCTATAGTCTTATCTAGTTGACTAGAATTTGAAGAACATTTCTGTGCTGTGGGATAAGTTACTCTGAAGTCTACCTGAATTTACCAGCAGTAGGCTAAAAAAATAAGCAAAGTCATTGGTGTGATTTGAAAGTGCAGACAGTATTTTAGAAACCGTGGTTGTAATCTCCCTAGTGGGCCAGAAATTATGGTTAATTTCTTTTTAGTTTTCAGAAGTTTAATGTTTCCTGGTGAGATTTTTTTATGCTTTCTTTATTTGATTTTTGCCTTCTCAAGAAATCCTGCTGTTTTGTTCTGGTATTTTCATAAAAACCAACAGCACGTAATGCATAATGCAAATTTCATTTTTACTCATGATAGCCTTCAATATTAACCAGTATCCAGCCATTTTATTTTATGCAGTCCTGCTGTGCTCTGGAATGTGTTATGTGTGTGCATGAAGGGCAGATTTTCTCCTATGTATGCCTCTAAAAGGACAGAGGAAGCGTTAGCCTGTGCTCTTGTGTTACCTCTCAGGAGGGAGTGGGGAGAGGAGGGGAGTGAGGAGGGGAAAAGAAAAGAAAAAGAGAAGGAACAAAGAGAATTTGGTAACCCTTATTCTGAAGATGACAAAGAGGAAAAAACAGACAGTATTTCAGTCTGTTGCACTCTTAAAACATGCTCTTCTAAAACAAGGGTTAACGGTATAAAACCAATAAAATACAGCAGTCAAGTATGTATTTCCTTACTATGCCCACTAATCTCTGCTTTTTCTAACATATTGCTCCGCTTTATCCCTATTTTCTTCCTATTTTCTTCTTTATTCCTTGCTACAGTACTTCCAAGTGTCGTGTCTTCTATCTCTGTGTACGTGTGTACACATAGTGAGAAGGAAAGAAATTCCAAAGGATTTAGAACTCTTTCATTTTCCCTAATAGATACCATAAATAACATGGGAATACTGAAACTCAGCAATTCAATTTCCCACATTCTCCATGTTTTCTTCCATATTGACTCCAAGGAGTGGCTTTGGGAAATCTTCCTTCTTTGTCAGTTGATTCCTTCATACAATAAAGGTTTCTTCAGAGTTAGTGACCTTCCTTCTCCACCTTCTGGTTACCCCAAGAGAGGTCCTGTGGTCCAACAAAGAATGAATTACTGACATGTTTTATTTATTAGCATCATCTAACACAGGACTTTATTTTATTCTGCTAAAAGTGTTAGTTTTTCTAGAACTAGTTTCGGAAAATTCTCCACTTTTATATTCACTTTACAAAATTCCTATAAAAATACAAAAGGAAGACCTGAGAAATTTCTTAAAATGTGGCAAATTCCTTACACTTAACAGCATATTTTGTTAAGACAAAACAAAATTTATAACTTATAAGTAACTTTATTCCATCCTTAAGATAGGTAGCTCTAAACATGACCTGACACCTATCTTATTCTAATTTTATTATTCATTCTAGATTTTAAATTTGGGAAATCTTTTTCGTTCATGTTATTTGTTATTTTAACATCCATAAGCATTAAATATGTGGAGCTTTACTTGTAGGAAATGTCTATTCCATTTAATAGACAAGTTATATGCCACTATTCATAAAATTCTAGAAGAAATATCTACAGTATTTATAAAATGCAAATTTTTTTGTAGTACCTAGTAATGAGCAACAATGCTCATGGTGGTTTTTACTTGTTTTTCTTACAGAACCTTCTTTCACAAGCCACAAGATTTCAGCAGCATCAGTGTAAGATTTCTCTCTGCTTGTCAGAAAGGAAGTTACTGGCCAAACCTACAGCCTGCTTAACAAGACTTTAGAAGAAAAAAAATGACTATTCACATATTCTGAGAAGTCACTATTCAGCTCACTATTTCAGAAAAAGTTCCTAAAATGTATTTCAGTGCTTTGCCTACTTCAGTGTAATAACTGAAAGTTGCTTCCCTTAGTCAGTGAACTTTTATACAGTTTTAATAGACCTTACCATTAAGCACTTTTTTCTACCATTCAGCCTGGGTTACACTTTCCTCCATTTCTTTCCATCAGTGTTAATTATAAGCATTTATAGCTACCAGTTATTTTTCTTCCTTCCTGGTGCACACAGTCATTAATTGTATAATGATTTGGACTCATTTACATAATGCTCAGCAACTCTGCTCTACCAGAAATCACACTGACTTCAATATGCTGTAACTACAAACCAAATCTTCTATCATGNTCCACTCCTAAAAGTTTTATCCCGTTTTTTTCCCTGACATACAGAACCTGAAAACTTGCAACTATATACACATATACACGTTGATGCTGATGAAGAACTGTTTCTGAGTAGGTAAGTTTAGGCAGGGACCAGATCAGCTTGGGGCACACACCGTGTTTGTCCATCCCTCTGCATTACTCACCACGTAAATCCATGTCCTTGAGCAAAAACAATCCCCTGATTAGGTTTGTCTTTGCCCGAGGCAGGGTTCACCCAAACAGCTTTCCCTAGGAGACCCCTCAGATGGGTTACTGGAACTCTGTCTTCATGTGTGGTAGGAAGGGCTTTGGACTGGGGAGGACCAGCTCGATTGACAGAGCCTCTGGTATTAACCAGCCAAGTGGCTTCAGGCAGATGTTGGTCCCAGTTCTTAAAGGTCCCCCCACCCAGTGCCTTTAAGGTGGGCTTGAGCAGCCCATTACATCTTTCCACTTTACCGGCGGCTGGGGCATGGTAAGGAATGTGGAACACCCATTCGATACCATGTTCTCTCGCCCAGTTGGTAACTAGGCTGTTCTTGAAATGAGTCCCATTGTCAGACTCAATTCTCTCAGGTGTACCATGTCGCCACAGGACTTGTTTCTGAAGGCCCAGAATGGTGTTACAGGCCGTCGCATGTGGGACAGGGTACATCTCCAGCCAAATGGTCGTGGCCTCCACCATGGTAAGCTCATAGTGCTTGCCCTGGCGGCTCCTTGGCAGGGTGATGTACAGATTATTTTTTTTCCATTACCGTCTCATCTGAAAGGACTCTTCTGAACTACCTGCCTTCAAATGTGTTTGATTAAGCCTTCAGAAATACCATTACCTTTAATTCTCGTAGAAACGATCCTTCTCATTGGATATGGTCATTCTCTGAGGCTCAGAACCGTGACTGATTAGCATAAGAGCTGGCTTACACAGCAGGCGCTCAGCAAAGAAGAAAATGTGAGCTTTGCTGAGCGCCTGCTTCCGTATGGGGGGAAGAAAATGAGAGGGTCAAAACTCAATAATTACTAGTTCAGTAATTTGCTCAGATGCAGGGAAATTCTCTCCCAGCACCAGGAACAGAGCACAGAAACTATCTTTTAATCAGCAGAATGAAGCTGGGCCTCACTATTTTTTGGCTATGGATTTACTGTTTTTGGCATGTTGCCATTGTTGCTGTGACACCTGCAGTTTAAGATACCGAATTATAAGACCAGCTATTTCAAAAGCAGCAGTATATGCCTGAGACCCTATGAAAACTCAGGCTAAAAAACTGATATTAGCTTAGCCTGGCTCTCCAGTGTTGCCCTTCTCTTTGTCTGCTCAGAGGACAGAGGTGAAATCATAATGGCAGGAGGTTCACAATGTGCCTCACTCTATCCTAGTGTTCCTCAGTAAAAAAAGACAGAAAAGGAGCATAGTCTGATTCAAGCAATTCTCTGGCAAGAGTTCTCTGGAGCATCAAAGAACTTGATAACGCAACTTACACAGAGGCCCCAGCAACTTTAGCAACCAAACCAGTCTAAAATCATTCCCAAGCAAATTCTGAAGTGTCAGATACAAAACCAGTCTTCTCCAAATACCTTTACTCTTATTCCAACTCATCTAGCCAATTTGTATCAGATTTTACCCTTAATTGCCACAATTCCTCGGCAAGTAGCAAGGCCAAAGAGGACTATGTCTCTGCTCAAGTCTTATGCCCAGTAAGTTCTTTCGTAAGCCTAGCTGTGGTGCACTGGATAACCAATTAGGAACTGGACTGTACTGAGTGTGCCTGTGGTATGAAGCACATTACAGAATCACAGAAGAAAATAATTATTTACTGTGGGAACTCTTTTAGGCTTAGCTACCTCATTACTTGGTAATTAGAGTAATAGAATGAGTTTGGATTCAGCCTTGAAGAGACCTCATTCTCCTGGCCAGCTACATGAGTGTTTTTGGATGAGTGCTATTGTACTGAGGTCCACAGAGGCCTTGAGACATTGTATGAGAGGTAAACAATAAGCAGCTAGGACCATGAGAGCAGAGATTTTTTTTAGAAACTTCTCTGAAAAGATTCCTGCCATTGGGCAGAGAGAGAGAAGTATTGAGGCAAGCTAGGTCTCTCAGGGACTGTGCAATGTTAACAACAAACAGGACCTACCTGGAGAGGCAAGACAGCATTCAGCAAGAGGCTGAATAAAACAATGACCAAACTTTTTTTGATGTGCTGAGCCTTCTTCATTAGCTAATACCCTCTCTATACAATAATTTAGGTTGGAAAAGACCTCTGAATTCACTGAGTCCAATCTTTAACCAATCACTATCATGTCAACTAAACTATGTCCGGTCATTTCTTGAACACCTCCAAGGATGGTGACTCCACCATCTCCCTGGGCAATTAATTTAAATGCTTAAAAACCCTTTCCATGAAGAAATTCCTCATGATGTCCAACCTGAACCTTCCCTGGCACAGCTTGTTGACTATGTCCACTCATCCAGTCACTAGCTGCCTGGGAGAGCAGACTGACTCCCACCTGGCTATGACTTCCTTTCAGGAAGTTGTAGAGAGCGATAAAGTTCCCCCCAAGCCTCCTTTTCTCCAGGCTAAACCACCCCAGCTCACTCAGTCTCTCATCATATGACTTTCTCTCTAGATGCTTCACCAGCTTTGTTGCCCTTCTCTGGACACACTCCAGCACCTGAATGTCTTTTTTGTAGTGAGTGGCTCAGAACTGAACAGAGCACTCGAGATGCAGCCTCACCAGTGCCAAATACAGGGGGACGTTCACTCCCCTGTTCCTGCTGACCACACTATTCTTGCTACAATCCAGGATGTCATTGACCTTCTTGGATACCTGGATACACTGCTGGCTCAAGTTCAGCCACTGTTGATGGCAACAGGTTAGGTAACAGGTTTGGCTAGGTCAGGTAATAGGTGATAGGTTGGACTCTGTGACCTCTATGGTCTTTTCCAACCTTACTGATTCTGTGATTCTGTGATTCTGTGATCAGCACCCCCAGGTCCCTTTCCACTGGGCCACTTTCCAGACACCCTTCCACAAGCCTGTAGCACTGTATGGGACTATTGTGGCCAAAGGGTAGGATCTGTTGCTTAGCCTTGTTGAACCTCATACTTGTGGCCTCAGCCCGTCAATTTAGCCTGTCCAGATCCCTCTGCAATGTCTTCCTACCCTCTAGTAGGATCAACATTTCCACCCAACTTGGTGTCATCCACAAATTGACTGAGGGTTCACTTGATCACCTCATCCAAATCATTAAAAAGATATTAAACAGGACTGGGCCTAATACTGGACGTAATACTGAGCTGTGGGAAACATCACTTGTGATCGTCCACCAACATTAGTTCATTTAGTAAAATCTTTCAAATTACTCAAACAACTTTAAGTACTCTTTGGCACATATGTGTTTTACTACCTGATAACCCTTTCTTTCTCTGGTTATAACTCTGTGAAGGCAATAAAGAGCATGATTTAGAGCTGGGGTTTAATAGAAATTAGGTTTTAATAGAAATTAAGTCTAACATGGATTTTAAGAAGCTTTTAGGGAACTAGGGTTGTAGTTTCTCTTGGAGCGCATAAATGATAAGGCAGGGTTTAAGACAGAGACAGAGCAAGAGAGCCAGACACAATACAGAGAATAGGGAGATAATATGGAGTTTTTTACAAGGGCAAAAAACAAGGTTGCAGTCACAGTCACTTGAAAAAAAAAAAACAAATTTTGATCTAATGGCTCATGATAAGTGTAATTTCATGATGTAATGTCTATTAAGGCAAATATTCACAGAGTGGTCATACATAAAGTAGTCATATAAAGTAGGTACATCTAAGAGGGAGAAGCTTCGGGAAGGAGGCCAAGCTGTATGAGAATTCTATCTTGTCTCCCAAAGCGGGGAAATAAATTTTTAAACTGCTTGCAAGCTACAGAAAATTATTTCAAAACAAGCTTGTATGCAGTCCTTGTCAGCCTCTAAATTAGTCAGGTACCATTGACCTTTTGTGCTGTTGCATACAACTTTCTCATTCATTCTCAAAAATAGTTTCCCAAGAAATTAGTTTGAAATCTTCTTTGAAAGAAAATATCCTTGGTACCTTTCAAAGGTCCACTCAGCCTGGAGCTCCATGCTGCAATTTGCTTCAAACTTGGTTTGACTTCATTCTAAATGCAGCTAAGGCAGAAAAAAAGGATCACAGGGATAATGAGACAGACCTTGCCAACCTTCAGAGTTCCTTTCAGTATTTCACTTATCATCTCAGGATTGAGGGCTTTGTGTGAGTGACAAGCTTACTCAGCAGCTGTTCTAGTCATTTAGTTTCTCAGACATTCAAGACACATGGGAAATGTAACAGTCTCACTAGATGAATCTTTTCCATCATAAGGAATGACAAAACTCAGGAAAGAGCAAGTTATTGAAGTGATTGACATTTCAGATGGATGGACAATGTTATAGGCATTGTCATCTAAATACAGAATAAAGCTTTAATGAAAATGAGAATCCTAATCCATATACCTCATTGGGACATTTGAATCATATGTATTTTTGAATCTCTTTGAAAAGCAAAGGAAAATCCTTTGTTGTATACATTAGGAGCAGCATTTCTGAGGAGATTTCTGATTGCTGAGACAGACTGAGAAGCATGAAGAGCTTTTGAATCAATAGAAGGATCACTTTTCTCCCCTAAACTTATTAGAAACCTTATCAACACAGCTGGAGAAACTTATATAAAATGATGGAGTAAATCACTATGGAAGTTAGTGGAAAAAATTAGAACTACAAAATCAAAACTATAACTTCCTATTTCTTAACTATGACCTTCATTCTTAAAATAACGATTTAAATATGATGGAAAGTGGAGTGGTTTACATCAAAAAAGCTTAGAAAAGTGTCTGAAGCAGCAGTAGCAAGCAAACAATTTTAAAATATTAATATTATTTAGCAACAAACTTATTAACCAGGAAGCTTTCTTGCAAACAAAGGTTGTCTACCAAAAAAAAAAAGAAGTAAAATTTACAGTTCCATAGCAAAATCCTTTTTGATCTTTTGAAAAATATTAAACAGAAATAATGAGAAAGTTATTTCAACATTTGTCCCTTTAGATACCTTGCAATTCTAATTTGGTGATTCTAATATTGACATATAATGAACAAAGTTTAATTTTCCTGGGAGAGTATTGCCCAATTCCTTAGAAAATCAAGAATCACATGCATATTCGTCTTTTGAAGGTTATCTGACACCACTTACACCTGCAACAAAAACCCTGTAGTAGTTGACCCTCCTAACAACTATGTTTCTACTTCTATTTCTCACTTCAGAATAAGAAACACTTCAGAACTTTCAAAATATTGTGAAAAATATGCTACAATATTCACAAACACTTCTTACAGCCACTAGCTTAATTTACATCAATTTATATCATATTGTCATTTCAGAAATGCCAGTCTCCTCCCAGTGATACTCAAGTCCCAGAAAGCAGAAAGGTTTGAAGTGTAAACATTTAAAGTTGTGTTTATTTATGCTTCACAGGAGCACAGGGTTTAGAAAACAATATTGAACTCTTGTAACAGATCTATTTGCATGTGAAAACATAACTGAATCTTTTGAATAACTGACAAATAACAACACAGGAAATCACTGCCTGCCGGCAGCAACTTTATTAACCTATGGAATGAAAGATTGTGTGACAGTGTGCTGTGCATCATTACAGTAGGCTATGATGGGTGGGTGTTCTGGTCAAATTAACGAGGATGATAGTTTGGTGCCTACACTCTGAGTGCTGACATGAGCTCTTCACAATAACTTTGATGTGAGCTCAGGAGGGTGCAGTAGATCTCAGCACTGCACTCAGTGGTACTTTTCACCTTAACATTTAATTTCATTCCATGAACTATTTTGGCTTCTGAAAATTTATTTCTTTCCACAAATTATATATTAAAACCTAGTTTTGCAAGTCATATTGAAAAATCTGGTTTGGGGAATTCCTCAACACCAAAGGCAATGTCTGAGAATGTCAATGAAATCCTCACTCACAGTGAGATATTCTACTTCACAGGAAGTCCCTTTAAACTTCAGTTTTGATATAAAGAAAAAGTGCAATAATAGAGGTTGAAAACTTAACAATATAGTAGAAATACATATAAATGTAGCAATAATATGGATCATTAGAGTAAATAATGATATTATATTCATGCCACAGTTATTAATATTGCTGCTATTTTATCCTGAAAAACTCAGGTGATCCCTAGAGAAAAATACCATTAACATTGAGAGGAAATACTGTTTTATGATTTATAGTCACTGAGAGAGCCGAGAATTCAGGAAACTCAGGAAGATGTCAATTCCAGTTTAAAACCAGCAATTCTAAGGTTTATTGACTGGTTGTATGGATGAGGCCTCCTAGCATCAGGTTGGCTGCAAGTCCTACCAAGACAGCTAGACTTATTGACTCTACCTGCTTGTAGAAAATCCAGACTGCCAGTATTTACTAGTTTCACATGAGTACCAGGGTACTACTTTCACTTAGTTACAGATATGATACTTCTCAGACAAAACACACAGAAAATTAATCGGTTGAATCTGAAGGAAAAATTCAGCATCTTTCAGCAGATGCACCTGCTACTGGTCTTCTTAGAGGGCTTAGAACAATTCTTCAATGTCAAGTTCAGGTTCTTGATTGAAGAAAAAAACACATTTCCATCTTTCTAAAGCTCTGACATTTAGTAAGTAAAATAATTTCTTTTCCTCGGAAGTGTTTTTCATATTTAATCATAAAACAGTACTTTGTTTCAACAATAGAAAGGCTAGATTTGACCAGCTATTGTTCTAAAAAATGAGTCACTGTCTTATTACTATTTTGATTCTGAAGCTCGATGACAAAAATATGCCATTTATTCATTGTAAACACCCCATATTCTTCTCATCTTACCAAATAAAAGACTTCTTTGTTAACATTCTTTGGGAAAAAGTCTTCTAGTGAAATCCACTTTAGTACAGTGTCCTCGCCTCTCATGAGGGAGACCAGGGGTTTGATTCCCGCCAGGGAGACAGTGGTGCCGTTTAATAGTTGGACTCAATGATCCTTGTGGGTCCCTTCCAACTCAGAATATTCTGTGATTCTGTGACTTTATTATGACCTACATTACACATTTCTTATTTTCTTCTGAGATCATGAAGAGGGAAAGCAAGAATGAATATACTGTTTTAAAATGTAAGCCAAGCAGTCTGAAGTGTGCTTCACCATCACTTGAATGCCAAGCCAATGTATCAGTGCATAGGTAAGGGTGTGGAAGATACGCTCCGACCAGCAACCCCACCCTGGGTGCTGCTGATGGATTCTGGACATACATAATGTCTGGAAAACAGCAAACAAAACTGAAGTGTTAACACCTTGTTAACACCTAAAGCCAAGGTGTCTTGGCTTTCACCACATTAGAGAAAAATAGCCTGTAAGGAAAAGACAGTTTTCACAGTATCACACAGTATCACAGTACAGATAAGGCTGGAAAGGACCTCAAAGATCATCTAGGCCAACCTATAATCCAGCTAACCTATCATCTACATCTAGATCATATCACTCAACACCTCATCCAACCCCTGCCTGACTACAACCTCCTTTGAGATAGTTATAGACAGCAATAAGGTCCCCCCTGAGCCTCCTCTTTTCTAGGCTAAAC
The DNA here is from genome assembly GCA_013390025.1 of Pitta sordida. Classification (NCBI taxonomy): domain Eukaryota; kingdom Metazoa; phylum Chordata; class Aves; order Passeriformes; family Pittidae; genus Pitta; species Pitta sordida. The sequence continues at coordinate 3,777 of WEKX01001613.1, read as the reverse complement.
AGACCCAGCTCCTTCAGCCTCTCCTCATAGGGCTTATCTTCCAGTCCCTTTACCATCCTAGTTGCCCTTCTCTGAACTTGTTCCAGCACCTCGACATCTTTATTGAACTGAGGGGCCCAGAACTGAACGCAATACTCGAGGTGTGGTCTAATCAGTGC
>WEKX01001611.1:0-49217 GCA_013390025.1 Pitta sordida | reverse complement strand
TTCAGTGCTCTTTCTCTCCCGAGCTGGTTCGGGGCTCTGGAAAACCCCGCCATTTTTGCACGTGTTTTGAGCCTTTGTTGTCACCCCCTTGCTCTGGAGCGCCCTCCCTCCAGTGAGCGAGAGAGAGGTACTGCAGCTGCGGAGCTCCCCAGCGCCATCTGCCGGCCAGACGAGAGCCACTGCAGCTCCTGCCCAACACAGCGCCCCCTGCTGCTTCCCAGTGGTACAACACCTGGAACATCACATTCAAGGAGAAAAGACCTCGGGGTTGGGAAGATTAGGGATTGCTGTTGTTACTGATTTATATGTAACTGGTTTACCTTTTCTTTTTCCCTTGGTTCTGGTCCTCAACATTCTTTAACCACCACACATTCAATTTTCAATATACATTAATAAAGTTGGTGTTTCGACTTCTGGCTAGTCTCTTGCCAATTAATAACCACACTTATTGGCCTCTAATGGTCACATCCTCTCATTCTATCACTTGTAGCCAGAGAGAAGAGACCGACACCCACCTGGCTACAACTCCCTTTCAGGGAGTTGTAGAGAGTGATGAGGTCTCCCCTCAGCCTCCTCTTCTCCAGACTGAACAACCCCAGCTCTCTCAGTCGCCTCTCATAGGGCTTGTGTTCCAGCCCCTTCACTATCCTTGTTGCCCTTCTCTGGACACGCTCAAGGATCTCAACATCCCTCTTAAACTGAGGAGCCCATAACTGAACTCAGTACTCAAGATGTGGTCTAGCCAGTGCCGAGTAGAGGGAGAGAGTAACTTCCTAGTCCTACTGACAAAGCTGTTCTCAAAATGTGAGCCATATTATAGGTTAATAACATCCTCTGTTTTTTTGTCTTACTCTATTTGGAAATATATGCTTGTAAAGGTAGCTTTTAACTGCTTGATACTAGGCTTTGTTGTCAATACAACATCAAGATGAATAAATAAAGTCTTCACCCTCATTTGAGTTGTTATTTCTATCCATCTGGGAATGGAGTAAACAATATGTAAGTACGTTTATTTAGAGAATTAAAGCCCTTTTTAGAATTATAAGTGCTAGAGAATTTTTTACTTAATGGGAGATCATATTTTGCAGAACTCTGTAAAATACAGAGAAAGAACCTCAGGGATCTCAAGTTACATTAGTGTGCAGTTATTCAGTGCCATAACTCATACTAATATATTGGGCATCACTGGAGGAAGAGAATCTTAATTCTGAGGAGATGTGAATATTTTCCACTGGCTTTTCTCATATCACAGAATTAACTAGGTTGGAAAAGATTTTTGAGATCATCAAGTCCAACCTAACACAATTTCAAAAATTAAACCATGGCACTCAGTACCACATCCAGTCTTTTTCTGAACTCTTCTAGGGACAATGACTCCACCACCTCCCTGGGCATCCCATTCTAATAGCCAATCACTCTTTCTATGAAGATTTTTTTCCTAACATATAGCCTAAACTTCCCCTGGTGAGCTTGAGACTGTGTCCTCTTGTTCTGTCGCTAGTTGCCTGGGAGAAGAGACCAGTGTCCCCCTGGCTACAACCTCCTTTCAGATAGTTGTAGAGAGTGACAAGCTCTCCGCTAAGCCTCCTCTTCTCTAGGCTAAACAGCCCCAGCTCCCTCAGATGCCTTTCACAGGGCTTATGTTCTAGACCCTTCACCCGCCTTTTTGCCCTTCTCGGGTTGCTTTCGAGCATCTCAACATCTTTCTTAAATTGAGGGGCCAAGAACTGAACACAGTACTCAAAGTGTGACCTAACCAGTGCTGAGTACATGGGAAGAATGACTTCCCCAGTCCTGCTAGCCACACTATTCCTTATACAGGCTGGGACACCATCGGCTGTTTCAGCCACCTAGGCACCCTGCTGANTTTTTCCTAACATATAGCCTAAACTTCCCCTGGTGAGCTTGAGACTGTGTCCTCTTGTTCTGTCGCTAGTTGCCTGGGAGAAGAGACCAGTGTCCCCCTGGCTACAACCTCCTTTCAGATAGTTGTAGAGAGTGACAAGCTCTCCGCTAAGCCTCCTCTTCTCTAGGCTAAACAGCCCCAGCTCCCTCAGATGCCTTTCACAGGGCTTATGTTCTAGACCCTTCACCCGCCTTTTTNGTCAAGGTCCCTCTGCAGAGCCCTCCTACACTTTAACACGTGACACTTGTTCCCAACTTGATGTCATCTGCAAACTTATTAATGGTGGACTAAATCCTCTCGTCCAGATCATCAATAAAGATATTAAATAGGATTGGGTCCAACACTGATCCCTGGGGGACACCACTAGTGACTGAATGTGGCATCGTTCACCACCACTCTTTGTCCTGATACAGAATTATCCATTGGGCCAGGTCATAACTGCCTAATTCTCTGAGACTGTGTACATTTCTNCAGTGGTACAACACCTGGAACATCACATTCAAGGAGAAAAGACCTCGGGGTTGGGAAGATTAGGGATTGCTGTTGTTACTGATTTATATGTAACTGGTTTACCTTTTCTTTTTCCCTTGGTTCTGGTCCTCAACATTCTTTAACCACCACACATTCAATTTTCAATATACATTAATAAAGTTGGTGTTTCGACTTCTGGCTAGTCTCTTGCCAATTAATAACCACACTTATTGGCCTCTAATGGTCACATCCTCTCATTCTATCACTTGTAGCCAGAGAGAAGAGACCGACACCCACCTGGCTACAACTCCCTTTCAGGGAGTTGTAGAGAGTGATGAGGTCTCCCCTCAGCCTCCTCTTCTCCAGACTGAACAACCCCAGCTCTCTCAGTCGCCTCTCATAGGGCTTGTGTTCCAGCCCCTTCACTATCCTTGTTGCCCTTCTCTGGACACGCTCAAGGATCTCAACATCCCTCTTAAACTGAGGAGCCCATAACTGAACTCAGTACTCAAGATGTGGTCTAGCCAGTGCCGAGTAGAGGGAGAGAGTAACTTCCTAGTCCTACTGACAAAGCTGTTCTCAAAATGTGAGCCATATTATAGGTTAATAACATCCTCTGTTTTTTTGTCTTACTCTATTTGGAAATATATGCTTGTAAAGGTAGCTTTTAACTGCTTGATACTAGGCTTTGTTGTCAATACAACATCAAGATGAATAAATAAAGTCTTCACCCTCATTTGAGTTGTTATTTCTATCCATCTGGGAATGGAGTAAACAATATGTAAGTACATTTATTTAGAGAATTAAAGCCCTTTTTAGAATTATAAGTGCTAGAGAATTTTTTACTTAATGGGAGATCATATTTTGCAGAACTCTGTAAAATACAGAGAAAGAACCTCAGGGATCTCAAGTTACATTAGTGTGCAGTTATTCAGTGCCATAACTCATACTAATATATTGGGCATCACTGGAGGAAGAGAATCTTAATTCTGAGGAGATGTGAATATTTTCCACTGGCTTTTCTCATATCACAGAATTAACTAGGTTGGAAAAGATTTTTGAGATCATCAAGTCCAACCTAACACAATTTCAAAAATTAAACCATGGCACTCAGTACCACATCCAGTCTTTTTCTGAACTCTTCTAGGGACAATGACTCCACCACCTCCCTGGGCATCCCATTCTAATAGCCAATCACTCTTTCTATGAAGATTTTTTTCCTAACATATAGCCTAAACTTCCCCTGGTGAGCTTGAGACTGTGTCCTCTTGTTCTGTCGCTAGTTGCCTGGGAGAAGAGACCAGTGTCCCCCTGGCTACAACCTCCTTTCAGATAGTTGTAGAGAGTGACAAGCTCTCCGCTAAGCCTCCTCTTCTCTAGGCTAAACAGCCCCAGCTCCCTCAGATGCCTTTCACAGGGCTTATGTTCTAGACCCTTCACCCGCCTTTTTGCCCTTCTCGGGTTGCTTTCGAGCATCTCAACATCTTTCTTAAATTGAGGGGCCAAGAACTGAACACAGTACTCAAAGTGTGACCTAACCAGTGCTGAGTACATGGGAACAATGACTTCCCTAGTCCTGCTAGCCACACTATTCCTTATACAGGCTGGGACCCCATCGGCTGTTTCAGCCACCTAGGCACCCTGCTGACTCATGTTCATCCTGTTGTCAACCAGTACTCTCAAGTCCCTTCCTGCCTGGTTGCTGTCCAGCCACTCTGTTCCCAGCCTGTAGCACTGCATGGGGTTGTTGTGGCCATAGTGGCCATAACCCGTCACTTAGACTAGTTCAATCTCATGTTGTTGGATCCTGCCCATCTATCCAGCCTGTCAAGGTCCCTCTGCAGAGCCCTCCTACACTTTAACACGTGACACTTGTTCCCAACTTGATGTCATCTGCAAACTTATTAATGGTGGACTAAATCCTCTCGTCCAGATCATCAATAAAGATATTAAATAGGATTGGGTCCAACACTGATCCCTGGGGGACACCACTAGTGACTGAATGTGGCATCGTTCACCACCACTCTTTGTCCTGATACAGAATTATCCATTGGGCCAGGTCATAACTGCCTAATTCTCTGAGACTGTGTACATTTCTGTAGTATCTCAGCACCTTCTGCATAAAATCAATTGCACTAATAATTGCATGAAATCGGTAAGAACAGTGTTTACTTTTTTTAAAGACGTTGTTTAGCAGCATGAAGCTACGGGAAGGGGAAATAAATGGATCATTTAATATGAAAAATTATAGTTAGCCATTCTCATGGCTTTTGGTAATTTTATTCTGATAATAAGAGGCTATCATATGTCTTTGGTTGGAACTATATTAAACAAATTCACTATCTTCTTTCTTTTCTAAAACTAGGAGATTCCCTGAGTCATAGCAAGAGCAAAAGTGCTGTAGGCTATTTTTATGTCTTCTTGCTTTTCCATCCAAAGACTTCTGTCATTTCCTTTATTATCCTGAGATAGAAGTTTGCACATTCTGCAACATCGGTGATTTCTGAAATGAGTGGAAAGTGAGGATACCTGCAAATTCTTAAGTAGTTGGGAATGTAGTCATATATATTATTTACATATTTCCACTGCAACTATGTTAAATAAAGTAAATAAAGCCACATAGTGATTTCAATGTGAAAAATAGAATTACACTCTAAGAGGTAAGGTTTTGTGATGAGCAATTTTGTCAAGCTTATTTTCAGAAATACAGTTATTGAATCACAATGAATGGCCCTTATGCTTTTTTTTTCCCAATCTTGTTATCAGAAATATGGTTTTTGCATCACAACAAATGCCCTTGATGCTTGTTGGTAATAAGTGGTTATTCTTCCTGATTTTGCCCATCGGTGCCTGAGCATGAATTAATACGGAGAACTTTGATTTATGGATGGATATATTCTCCTGTATTTTTCTAGTTAATATTATTTAACATAATAATTCCTTTTCTTTCTGAAAAGTTTCAGGACTTAAAAGCTCTGCTAATCACTGTTCTTTGTATGGGAATTGAACAAGTAGTAGAACTTCCAGTTCAGCAGCAGAAGATGGAAGAAAGGAAAGAGAATATTCTCATCTTAGGCTGTGAATTTTAGCTTCTGTCTATTTGCATATACAATTATCAACAACTTCAATGAGAACTGAGTACTTAGATTCCTGTTACAAGTGTAAAATTTTAAATTGAATTTCCCCTTTAGTTATATGACCTCTGTTTGATTGTTTATCAAATGAGCCCTGGGTTCTTTAAATATCAGAATGCCAAGATATCAAGTACAGATATAAAGGAAACACATATGGTGTGAAGTAGGAACTGGGCATATGGAAACCGTAATTACGCCTCAAGTGAAAATCAACAGCTGGAGAAACAGAAATCAGGTCAGTTCTGTTCCTTGGGAAATTTGGGTTCAAATCCAATTGGATAAAGTAACGGCAGGGTTTGGCCTTCCTATTTTCATTAAGACACTGCTTAGAAGTACGTCAGTAAACAAAAATTGGTTGCCTTATCCTTCCTTCAATGAAACAAGTCTGAAATTTTATTTCATAGTTTCCGTCAAAACTTTTTTGCAGATTCAATCCGAATGTCTGGTTAGTTAAGTGATGACTAGAACATCTAATTTTGATGCAGGTAGATGACAATGAAAAAGGGTCTTAATGAACCCCAAGACCCCAAAAAACTGCTGCAAAAGAAAATGAAAAGAAACTCCAGTGTATTGGTTCTAGTAACTATTCAAAACTTCAGAAACGTACAAAATTCTGTCATCCGAACATTTTCACAAATCCTTTTTAAACATTTTTAATTTTGTAACAAACATACTTTTTTGGTAGTAAACTAAAACTATTTGGAACTTTCTTTCAGAATTTTTGCCCTATAAGACCGGAGTAAATATGTCATCAATGTACACAAGTCCTTAAATGTCAAGATCAACTACCTTATGAATATTTTTATTATGCCTGCTCATATGATTTGTTGTTTCTTACAGTTGCTTCTCACAGGTTTGCAAAAAATCTATTTAATTTCTCGTTCCTGGTTTATTGAGAGACTCTAATCATTGTAAATATCTGCATGACTAACCCTATTCCATGTATCTAAAATATACTTTAGAAGCTTTAGGCAGCCAATTATCCTTTTGCTATTTTTGAATGTTAATGTAATTGCATTTTGAGATAAAAGAGATAGGCAGAGAAGAACAAGTTAAGCAAAGTCAAATGTAGGGTTCTGCAGTTTTGAAAGAATAACCCCATGCTCCAGTACAGGTTGGGGGCTGACCTGACAGGAAGCAGCTCTATGGAGAAGGACGCAGTGTGTCCCTGTGACCAAGAAGGACAATAGGCAAAAACAAACACGAAGATGGGGAAGGTAAAGGATTTATTTCTAACAAGATCAGAGCTTAACATGAGAAGTATCATCTTAAAGGCAATCTTCTTCCCCCAACCCTCCTTCTTCTTACAACAGATTCCACATTCCCTTTTTCACTCCAGGAGACAAAGGGGGAACAGGAGTAAGGGAAAGCCAGGCAGTTGGTGTTTCTGCCTCTGTTCAGGGTAGGAAGCCATTTCCCTGCCTTTCATAGGGTCCCCTACCCCCATGGGAGAAAGTCTTTCATGACCCCAATGTGAGTCCGACGCCAGAGGCAACAGCTCTTCCACACTCGGCTGCCCAAGGGTCACTCTACAGGGTGCAGTCCTTTAGGCACTGGCTGCACTGCTTCATTCATGGGCCCCATCCCAGAGCACACAGATCCTACCAGGTACAGTTCGGCTACACAGCGTGGACTCCTCCTCCACAGGCTACAATGTCTTTCCTAGGACTCGGCTCCAATGCAGGCTCCAATATGTCTGCAACCATCCTCCAGCATCCTCCAGCTCCAGCGTGGGCTCCCTCTCCACAGCCACAGGTGGATTTCTGCATCCCTGTGCTTTCTCTCTATTCCATGGGCTGCAGAGAGACAGTCTGCTTCACCATGGTCCATTCCATGAGCTGCAGAGAGACGTCTGGGACACCTCCTCCCTATCCTTCAGCCCTGGCCTTGGTGCCTGCAGTGGGTCCATCCAGGAGCTGGCGGGCATTACGCTGCTAGCTAGGAGGGAGACTTTCAGCAACTTCTCGAAGAAAAGCCTCCTCCATAGGCCCCCTGCTGCCAGGAAAAACATAACCACAGCAAAACCATAACAAACCCAGATTTCCTCCTCGCAAACCTGCCCTTCCCTACATGTAAAGAGTAGGTTGAGCACAGCCTCACCCCTGGTAGGCTCACTCACCAGCTGCATCAAAAAACAATCATCAACTTTCTCTAGGAATATTCTGGACTGCCTCTTCTCTTCTGTGTTAAGTTCCCAGCAGATATCAGGCAGATTAAAGTCTCCTGCAAGAACTAAGGCAGTAGATCTTGAGGAAACCTCTAGTTGTAGTCCACCTCTTCCTCTTGGTTAGGTGGTCTACAGCATGCTCCGAGCAGAATTTCAGTTTTATTGATTATCCCTCTTGCCTTAACCCATAGGCTCTCTACTTGATCATCCTTGATGTCAAGTTACATAGTATCAAGAGTTGCTTTAATATATTGGGTCACTCCCTCACCTCTTCATCTTCTCCTATCTCTTCTGAAGAGCGTGTAGCTTGCCAATGTAGCACTCCAATCATGTTTTTTGTCAAGACAGGACAAAAGTGGAAGCAACTAGTACAACTATTTCAGAATAATAATGATAACTTTAAAATAACAAAACAAAATAAATAATATATTCAGTGAAAGTAAACAAATAATTTCAAAGTAGCCAAATAGGATTTTTTTTTGTTAATTTTTGTTTGTAAAGCAATATTTTGCAAAATATAACTGTTGAAAATATCTTCTCTGTGACCCTGCTTGTAAAGAGATGCCACTAGAAAACTTCTCTTCTAAACAAACATGCAGAAAATATATTTACAGAATGCATTATATCCTTCACCATGTTTTTGACTCTTACTTTTTTCTTGCAATGTAAGAAGCTTGATAAGAATCTTTTGCTCCTTGATTCCTTACATAGAAATCTAATGTAGGCTCTAGAATGTAAATCAAGTAACATTGATGTGCTGTGGAAGGCTGGAGGCCTGACCAAATTAGCAGCACAGCTGGATCTTTTACAAGTTCTGAGAAAACTGGATGACACATTGCATATGCACCATATCTTGGTTCCCCCCTGGTAGGGAGCAAGTACAAGCAAACTCTGCAGCTCTTCACTGGATGCCGTCCAAGCTCAACGATGTACTGGGGAGAGCCTAGTGGCACGGACAGAGGAAAGCATTTTTCAGTAGGAGAGCAATAGAGGGTAAGGCTAAGATGTTGAAAAACAAATTTAAATGATTGCTAAAGGATAGTCTCACAGCGAAATGACAGCACTCCACTCAACTTTCTCTGCTGAGAGCACACAAGCATATTTTCAGCTCTTTTTTTTACTTTGTTAGAGCACAGTTAATGATTAATTTGAATATTCAGAATAAATCACTGCTGAAGCATTTGAAGAAAAGGATGGCAGATGGATTTGAGCCTTTAGCCTGAAATATGCAGACGTTGTAAATCAGATGATCAGTTTGTCTTCTAGGGTAAATAAAATTTTTTTTTATATGGAGATGTGTTTAAGAATAGGTTGGATGCTATACTTAGCAGCATGACCTAGATAATAGGATAGTGTGTTTTTGGTAGGATGGTGGGTTGGTAGCAGGATGACAACAGGTTAGGCAACAGGTGATAGATTGGACTTGATGATTTCTATGGTATTTTCCAACCTTACTATTTCTGTGATTCTGTGATATTAAGAAATTCCTACCTTAAGAAATAAGATAGAAGCTCAAGAACTCTATAAGCATTCTACAGGTGGGACTTTTTCTGACAAAATGATTTTTCTCAAAGTATTTTCTCTCTGAATCTCTGGACCTTAACTTTAATTATTACACATATTACAAATGCAAAATTATTTCATAGACCAGTATTAGTCTCCTTTCAAGTTTTGGTTCTGGTTTTTTTTTCTGTTTTATATTTTATTAGGAGTCTAGGATCAAGTCTTCCCTTAAGTAAGATAGAAGCAGAGACTTTTTAAATAGCCATTTTCATAATTATTTTTGTGCCATAAGATGGTCAACTCTGTATGTACTTTTCTGTATACAAATGTCACCTTGGTGTATACATTGATTTCTAGATATTGTAGATATGTCATGGATAAATAACCATGACAAAATAATATAATTTTAAAATAATAATTGATTGAAGGTCATATTTTCAACAATATACTAATTGTTATTATTATTTAATATAAACTTAACACACATGTCCAAAACCGTAAGTACTCAAATATACTTAATATTCACATTAAGTACTCAAATACTTTCAACACCTTTCAAAACAAATTCGAATGAGAAATAAATGAGTTGTATTCTTTGTCATATGTTTTCACTTTTGCTTTCTTTTCAGAAAACAAAAGAAATATTTTATGTTGTTGCTCCTTTTGATGCTTGTATTAAATTTTTGATATTACCATCTTTCAAGTTTCTTTGACAATAAGGAAGAAAGCAGTAGAGTGGAAACTGGATACATTATAAACATGCTGCTCTTGGAATAAAGATAATTCAATAAAAAACTTATAATCTTGTCTCCATCAGAATCATTCTAATATTAATAGGCACTGCAATGTTTCTGGGGCAAGTACTGACTCCCGCTAAAATACAGATATGATAATGTAATTTCTGCCATGCATTTGTACTCCTCTAAAAGGAAGAATCTAAAGGTAATCATCAGATTTTGAAACTCATAAGACAATAGATACTTAAAACAAAATAAAAAATAATACAAAAAAGAGAGTAATGCCAGCAAAGCCTTCTGCTTTTAGGAATTTTGGCAAGTTTCTGAGTACCTCTGGATCCTTTTATACACCCTCAGCCTCCCACTGTGTTTTTTTTTTCAAAGCTTCTTGTTTAATATTCCTTTCTACCTTCTTCTGTTATAGCCATCGAGTTCATCTTTGGCTACATTTTTGAATACCTGAAACAAATATGACTTGTGAAATAAAACAAAGGACTAATTATACTACATCCATATGATCTGATTTTATTACAGAGGTTAATACTGAGGGGGAAAAAAATTGACCCGGATAAGCCTTGGGGTGAGATATTCTGCTATATGGAATAAAGTTTCTAGAATCACTTAACAGCTGAGATGGATTTTTAAGGATGCCTTTATTTTTCTCTGAGACAGTGATGTTATCCCCAAACCCAAGATACATTTACCTTTGTAGAGTAATGTATAGGATTTTCTGTTGAAATGACTTGTGTTAGGAGAGAAGTTTATTATAACGTAACATTTTCAAATTAAGGTTCCAGAAGAAGAATCTAGGAGAAAAAAAGGGAGTCTCAGTATGCTGAAATACAACTCAATCATGCAAGCTGTTATGGAGGGTAGTGAATGATATAGTATCTCACTGGCAATAAAATGTAAGTAAGCCTGTTAAAATGTGAATTGGTAATATAAAATTGTATTGTAAACTGTGCATTGGTGATTTTGGCATACACTAACTGGCTTAATATCAGATGAAATAAAATGATAATGCAAGTTTCTCTAAGGTCAGAAGATATGTCTATCATTTTTTCTGGGAGAATCAGTGAGGACAATGTCAACAACAATAAAATAACAATAAATTTAACCCCCAAATGTGTTATTCTTCAAAGTTGAAAAGACCGGAAAACTTCTTTTGATGGATCTCAGAACAGGATGTGATGTGTAAGCCCTAGTATTTTGAGAGCAGCCCCTGGAAAGAGTCTCTAAAACATCTGCTTGAATAATAAATTAAGGACTTCCAGAAAAATATAATTTTGGTATTGTAGTGTATTAGGAATCTTTATTATGTATTTTCTTGTCGATGTCTCTGCTTCATAAATGAATTACTGAGGATACTGAATTTTCTTATTTCTCTTATACAAATATAAGTACAACCTCTGACCCAACACCACCTTATCAACTAGACTATGGCATTAAGTGTCACGTCTAGTCTCTTATTAAACATCTCCAGAGACAGTGACTCAACCACCTCCCTGGGCAGCCCATTCCAATACACAATTGCTCTTTCTGTAAGGAACTTCTTCCTAATGTATAACCTAACCCCCTCTGCTGCATCTTAAGACTGTGTTCTCTTGTCCTACTGCTGGTTGCCTGGGAGAAGAGACGGGCTACAATCTCCTTTCAGGTAGTAGTAGAGAGTGACAAGGTCCTCCTTTTCTCCAGGGTAAACAGCCCCATATCCCTCAGATGCTCTTCACAGGGCTTGTGCTCCAGTCCCTTCACCAGCAGTGTTGTCCTTCTCTGGACACGCTCCAGCACCTCAACATCCTTCCTAAATTGAGGGTCCCAGAACTGAGCAAGGTACTCAAGGTGCACCCTAACCAATGCAAGAGACAGGGAAGGAATGCCTTCCCTGCTCCTTCTGGCCATACTATTCCCGATGCAGGCCAGGATGCCATAGGCCTTCTTGGCCACCTGAGCACACAAAAGTGCTGGCTTATGTTCATCCTGCTGCCAACCAGTAACCCCAGATCCCTTTCTGCCTAGCTGCTCTCCAGCCACTCTCCCCAGCCTGTAGTTCTGCAGGGAGTTGTTCTGGCTTGAAGTCAAGACCTGGCACTTGGCCTTGTTGAACCTCATGCTGTTGGATACAGCCCACCTATCAAGTCTGTTCAGGTCTCTGGTTTGCTTTGGAAGAGACCTTGAAGGCCATCTAGTTCCAATGTCCCTGCCATTGTCAGGGACACCTTTCACTACAGCAGGCTGCTTCAAGCCCCATCAAACTTGGCCTTGAACACTTCTAGGGACGGGGTAAAAATTTGACATTATGTTGCAATACAGTGTTTCTGTATGCACAAATGGACAAATTTCCAAAGCCACGTAGGAGTCTAAATATGCAGCAAACAGAAAAGTCCCGTTCAAAAACCTAATTCTCAGTAGTATCTAGGAGGAACTCATATAGTCATATACACTGTAAGAGGTATGATAAACACTGTATGAGGTAAGAGTAAAAAAGCTTTTTTGCTTCTGGGCCCAAATAAATGCAAGATTGAGGCTATTATAGTGTATATAGTATAAATGTATAAACACTTTTAAAATCCACTAGAAGCCTACCTGCGCCTGGATAAAGACCTTTGAAAACTATGCTCTTGGGAGAGCAAGTTAATGCCTGTATCCCTCAGAATAAGAATTATGATAAAAATAAAGGTGAGATACAGTTTGCCTAATCTACTCCTCAAAGTTAGATGCCTAATCCAAGCTTTATGTTCGTGCCAATTTTTTCTTCAAAGGGAAGAAATAGATAGAGGTGACTCCTGAGTGTGATTCATCCTATCTTAAGACCAAGTTTTAAGGAAGGTAAGATAAAATGTCCTCCAGAGAATTCTATCTCCTTCCTTTCTTACACATGAAAGAATTTAATCAAATGCCCTAGACTATTCTATGGTTAGCTTCTAGACAGTGGAAGATTAGGTTATTCCTGCACTTTTTTATTCTAGGACATTTCTTCAGAAGTGTTTATTCCTTTTCTTGGTGTTCCTTTCCCAAATGGACTCCAAAGGTATCTCCATTATTATGTACACATTAATTCTCTAATGTGTTGTAATTTGTTACTGTGATCTTAGAAATATTTTGCATTAAGTACATCTGAATGCATAATAAACCATGGAAGATAATCTGGATTTCAGAATTACACAAGGGTCAGACAAAGAAACTGCAGTGGTTTTTGGGTGGGGAGAAGATGAGAGGGCATTCTGTGGGTTTTTTTAATAACAAAGGAATTGATATCTATGAATACCTCTAGAAAGAGGTAGGGCCAATATAGAAAAATATCACAGTATTTCAGTCAAAAAATCCATGCTTAAGATTTTTGTCTTAAAATATTGGCAGTAAGTTTGTATCGGAGATTTCAACCCTTCCACAGTAAAATTAGAGATATTGATTTGCACATGCAGACCAAAGACAAGCAGGTATCTCAAGATAGGAATAATAGAATTTTATGAAGCAAAAATATTTTCAGTTGTAATAAACACCATAAATTCTTGAATCTATCCCTTACCATGGAGTTTATTCTGTTTTCTATTCAAGTGAACTTCAAAAGCTGGAAATATTGAAATCCACCATTTTTAGTTTCTAGGTAAGCTAACTGTAGATTTGAGTCTTTGTTTTTATTCATAAAGACTCTGTTCTTGTACTGGAAATGTCTGCCTAGCTGCTGAGTGAAATTGAATATTTTTGAATATACACAAATTTTTTTGAATATACACAAATTAAAGGTACAAAAAAGTTCAATAGATGTTATTTACTATCCTAACTTTTATAACAATGGTAGCAAAACCCCAAAATATTATGCCCAAATGGCCAGAAACTAATATTTTAGTGTTGTTTTGTTGCCAATGTTAGCAATTAATTGCAAAGATTTTCTTGCATTCAATCTTTTCAGATTTTCATGGTAAATTTCTCTGCTTGCAACAAAACATTTCTTAAATATCTAAGTTTGTTGCTTTTTATGAAGGGGACCAGATCTGAATCCAAACTGCTGGTAGCTAAAGGAAGAACAAGAGATTGTAAAACTGACATCTGATCAAATAATAGCACAAGTAATGCATATCTGTAGTTGACAGATTACTGGGTAACGTGCAATTCTCAATCGTCAGTTCCATCTATTCCAAAACACCGAAGAGAATAGCAAGTTATCACAATGAGAGTCTCTGATGAGAACATGTTCTCTCAAAATGTAATTCTACAGATATTAACACAATTGGAAAGATCATGCAGGATAGATGGATCTACCAAAAATCCAAATTTATATCAAATGTGATTAACACAAAATAATGAATCTGAAGATTCCAAAGAGTTAAGTCTCTTCTTTTTGCCATTTGTGACACATAAGTACACATTATCTTTACTGACTGTGTAAAAGTGCCTTAAAGCAAACAAAGGGAAACCCCAAATCCTTTACTTCTTTCTGCAAAGTTTAGTTAACAGTATTTTCTGTTTCATATTGATAATAAAGAATCCTGCAGCAAACAGAATGTAGATTAGTCAGTCCCTATGGTACTTTGAAGTGATATTATTATTTCATTTAAGCAAGAAAAAAGTTGCAATGAGGTCTGGAATATTATCAAAGGCATTACAGCTGTTAAGGACAAATTCCCTGACAGATAGCTTTATGGTGGGAGTAGTTCTAGTTCTCACCTTTGATTGTTTCAGGTGAAAACTGCCGGTACTACATCATTAAAGGAAAACAATGCAAAATTTTTTCTAACATAATAAATTAAAAAGACAAAATTATGTGTATGGCTTTCCTTGTAATCTGAAAGTTGAAATTAATTTTAACCAAAAGATGTATCTTTGTCAATACCAGACACGTTTGCTACAACTTGCACTAAGTAGAGAAGGGTTGTTATATAAGACAAAACTGAAATATTTGACTCAAAGTGCCATCTTCCTTTTCTGAAATCTGTGATCTCTTTTAAGTGTGTGGTGATATTATATATCTTAATGATAGACATAAGTCTCAGCTAGTTAATGTGAATGTGTGACAAACGGATAAGAATCTCAAAACCGAAGGGCACTTCCTAGACATGGCTTTGTGCAGGCAATGAGCCTTAGAAGGAAAGGTCAGAGTGGAGGTGAAGATAAACCAGGTGACCTGAATGTTGCCAGGGCTGAATAGCTATTTGATAGCCTTGAAGACGGTGTATAATTGTAAAGTGGATATAATCAAGGAGAGTGGTTGACCTCAATGAAATTATTTTTGATAATTCAGACCACTGAAGTGGCTAAAATGAATGTAAAAGAGGATGGAGGACAAATCAATTTGTCACTATCATGTGAAAAATGAGATAAATTTTTAGAGAATAAGAAATAACTTTGACTGCTCCTTGCCTCCACTGATCTCTTCTGCCATTCTGGCCCAATACCACTACTCTTTTGCACTAGAGGGCAGAAGCAGATCTACTGGAATGTCCTCTGCAAAGCACCATCTGCAAAAGTCCTGCGAAAGAGAAATCACATTGTTGAGTAAACCCCCTACATATTACTTTAATAGGTAATTTCATTCACATTTTGTAGGTAGGTGGTACTTACTTATGTATTTATTTTCTCCCGTGGAAACAGACAAGCTAATAATTTACCTGTGTGTGCTTCACTTTAGGAAAATTGTTTAGTTAACCATCTCCTCCTTGATTGTTATGGAAATACTAGTTCCTTTGGAGATTTGGGCAGGGGACCAAAAACAGAGTGTCATACGTCTCTCCATGTCATGTGGAGAACCACATCATTCTGTGGATAGAGAATATATTTATTAAGTAAGCATTTATTTATTAAAAGAGAAATTTCTAGTCTAATGTTTCTGTCCTACATACCATATTCACACCAGGTATAGTCTCTGCCCCTCTGGTTCAGGTTAGACTGGCAGCACAGACCCAGCGTCACAGGACACTCAGACTGACCACTGGATGTGCCCTTGCCCTGACTGGTGGCCCCATGCAAAACAGTTTGACCTTGGGCTCAGGTTTTGATATTATGTCTGAGGTCCACATGTGGTGTGCTGGTCTCACCCACTGTTGCATTAAGTGTCTTCTCTATTACATTGCGAGCGTGATCATCAGGAGAAGCTGCTAATGGTCTTGTTAATCAGGTAGCCTGGGGACAAATACTTTGAATTGAATTTAAATAGGGTTTTGGAGTCTTCACTCTTTTCAGTCCTTTTACTCACATCCTTAAAACAGGAAGCCATTGCCAATCCTAGGAAAGTGAAAAACCCCTAGATTTCAAAAAAATAAAAATAAAATATCTGCCTTGTAAATAAGACGGTAAAACTTTGACATCTCTGAGGCAGATCTAGACATGAGCTGACTACTCAGCTACTACCTGGAAATATTAACTAGCTGCTGCTGAGGAAGAGTGAAAGTATATGAGTTGATAGCTCCTGATGAATGTCTAGGTACAATCTATCCCTTTTCCCAGTACTGGCAAGAAGAAAACAGATGGTTCCTCATGTCTTTCCTCCCCATAACAAAAGGGATCGAGGTAGTTTTCAGTAGTTCAAGTGCCATAACACTTTGTGGAAGCACCTTATGTACGTTTTTTTAGATATACGTAGTACAGAATTTACTTTCAAAAGCAGTAAGAAAATGAAATCTGATGAAAAAATATCACCATGGAAGCAACAAAAAAGTATTGAAGAAAGTTCACCTTTTATTCCAAATTAGTTCCTCTACTCAGTTTTTTAATGGATATACAAGTGCTTGCACTGGCACAGAAGTAAGAATAAATAGTCAGACACAGGTATGTGTAGGTATATGCCATTAAATTCCTGCATCCCTGTGGTCTCCTTCACATCCTTTGCTTGTTCAGTCCTAGAACAGTAGGTTCAAGATGTTTTGGACAGGTGTGCGTTGTTGTCTTGTGTCTAATGTATATTTTTGTAGCTGAACAGAATGGAAATGAAGCAGAGAAAGTAAAGTTGATAGGGCAGACTAATGTAACTGATTAGCTATTGTGACCAGCTGTATTGAATGGAGATAAACACAGAGTGGAGAAGAAGGTATTGAGGAGGCTTTCAAACATTTCCTGATGTTTATAGGTCAGGATAAAAATTACAGTTACAGTGCAAGACAGGGAAGATGCGGTGTTCCTCATTCCCTTTACTCTTATTCTGCTCATATTTCACTCCCCGTAATAAAACGTGGCACCTTTTTAGGAGGAAAAGAGTTGTATTACCTGGTGTCTTCTATACCTTCTAAAACTTGTTCTTTTTCTCCCACTGCAGACAGCTTTAACAGTTAGAACAATTAGTATAATTATCTTAGTTCACACCTGTCATGGTCCAGCCAGCTGAGCTGGAGGCGTTATGGTTTGTTTACTGGATTTCAAAGTGCAAGGAAATCCCAAAAAGGAGTTAGCTTTGGTCAAATAGTGAAGCTTTATTATCCCATGAAGCGGGAATCACGATAGAAGAAAGTGAGATAGGAAAGGGAAAGGGAAAAGGAGAGAGAAAAAGGGTTTAATAAGAAAGTGAGATAGGAAAGGTAAAGAGAAAGGGTTTAATAGCTACCACCAGATGACTGAGTCCTCATGGCGTCCCCATAGACGTCGTCTTCTGGGTGGGAGAAGCTTCCAAGAGGGAGAAGCTTCTGAAAAGCAGTTGCTAAGGGGCCATCTTCATACCACATGTTCCCCTTGCCCCCCCGTTGTCTTCTTTCTCTGTCACGTAAGACCAAGAAGTGCCCGAATAGTGTCCAAGGCAAGGTCTGTTTCAAGTGGCCTTTTGCCAGGAAGTGTGTCTTCATGTTGCAAGGACAGGGCTGTATGCATATCTTGTTCTGTCTCTGAAAGCTGGCGAGATGGCCACAGCATTGTGTACCACACAGTCTATTGAGGCTGGGGAAGTTGGTTACAGCATATCTTGTCTCTTCCCCTGGATAACGCAAGGGAGAGGGCATATTTTGTTCCACACACTCCCTTCTCAGTGTTATCATCACCCTGTTTTAGTCCAGTCTTAGTCCCAGAGTGTCACTGGCAGGCCAAACTTTGTTAAGACCTTAGCCTCAGTTTTTAGGGTTATATTGTCCAAATTTCTGATGACAAGGTTGAGACAGTATTCCTATGGACTCCTACAACATCTCAGTTCACAGTTAAGACACTCCAGTTTAATGGTCTGAGACACAGAAAAACTCAGATACAGTTCAAACTATTTTGTTCATCGTCTCTTTTCTAAACTCACTGTTGTATGTAGAAGTATTACAGTAATACCTTGCTGCATTGCAACCTCTCCGTTGCTACCTCGCTGGTTTGTGAGAAATGTATGTGATTTATGGATCTTCCCAACTGATGCATGCACAGTGACTCTGCTTCACTGAAGGGTGGTGCCGGTGCTCCCTGTGGGGCGGGACTGGCCTGAACCCGTGGGGAGGGCACACAGTGCCTCTCACTCCCAAGGCATTTATGGTCCCATGGCGCCGTGCCCCAGTCCCTGCCTCACTCTTGTGTGCCTCCAAGCCTGGTCCCTACAGTGGAAGGCTCATGCCGCAGTATGCCCTGGCTGGCCACTGAGACACAGCACGGCACTGTCACAAGCCACACCATCCCCTGTTACTGTGAGCCCAGCCGGGGGACTGACATCCATCAGGTGCATTACTGTTTCCATGGCTAGAGGTGGGGAAGGCAATGCAGTCTGTGCCTAGGGACTGTATGCCCGGTGCATCTGGTGACAATGTAGCTCCAGGAAAAGTGCCCCACAAAAGTGGGGCTGGGCTGGCTGCTGCGGCAGTGGGATAAGTGCCATGTGCTGGGATGGGGTAGTGCCAGGATGTGCCCACAAGTCCTCCAAGAGGACCGACTAGAGCCCGGGGACACCCCTTCCCTGCTGTGGAGGCAGAGCTTCCCCACTGCAGAGGCAGTGCAAGCATGTGAGGTAGCAGCAACCCGGCAGCAGCTGTGGAAGGAGCAGTGTGGCCAAAGAGAAGCTCACGGATTCTTCAGGGAATCTCCCCGGGCAGAGAAGGTTCAGAAATACTTCTCTTTGCTCCTCTGTGCTGTGAGAGCCTCTGGGGAGGAGCAGAAAATGGGCAGCATGAGTGCAGCAATGAGTGTGGCCTGTATGCATACTAATGACCCACGCATTTGTGAATTAGACAGTTTGCAAGACCCTGACAAGACCCCGACAAGACCCCTTCCTTGCAAAGGGTGAGTTATTACTGTAGAATAAAATTTCTAGATATTATTTACCCATTCAGCTCTCATGTAAAAACAGATTTATTTTTTTAATAATTATTTTTCCTTTTTTTCTGCTCCCATCTGTTTGTCTGGCCATGTTGTTGATTTCTCTCCCTCAGCTAAAGTATCAGATGATCATCGTCTTAGATGCTGAAAAGCAGTATCTCTGGGCTAAATTCTGCTCTGAAGATATGCCTGTGTTAGTTCAAATCACTTAATTGATTTTCTGGTTAGAGAGGCATTGGAAATGGCTAAATAAGAAGCCAAGTCTCTTTCAGCCTTTGGCTCCAGATGCTGGTTACTACCGTTAACCCATTTCATAAACTGCTTTCCTTTTCAGGTATTTTGCTTGTAAATATGAATCTTGCCTTAGGAAACCATAATCAAATAAGTGCTCTTGCCATCTAATAGAAAACAGCAATAGCTGCACACCAGAGTTAGTGTAATCTCTTTCACAGTATGTCCTCTTTTAATCTTTTATTTGGTTCATAGAGACTTTCCGGTCAGAACACACAACCACTTTCTTTGAAGGAAATCTGTTAATGGTTTCCTAAGACGACTTACAGATAATTCCACTAATTACTCTATGCACAGATTGTTTTTTTTTTTATTTCCCACCTCTGCTCAATGAAGAGAACTGTGATTTTAAGGAGAAATTTGATACAATGAGACTCATTATGTCTCTGATTTTCCTGAGACAGTGACTGGTGGGAAGGATAAGTTTCATACGGAAAAAGAAACAAAATTTCTCTTGTGTGCTTGCTCATCTGAAAGTGACAGGATTTATGCCTTTGCTACTTCTTATAATGGAAGATTAAGAAATCTGTTTTTGAGGACTCCAAAGCTGCTTCAGTCTATTGTGAATTCTGGAGTAAGAAAAAATTCAAAGTTATTTTCCACTTAACCTCTCGGTTGTAAACAGCTGAAAGCAGAGCCTGGTTAACCCAAACTGTGTGTTGTGCAAGCCCACAGAAAGTGGGGACATTCTCCTTGTATCCTATATTTGCCAAGGCATCAGGGAGACCGGACTATTTTGAAGTGAAACAGCTTGAGCACTCACAGGTGGCTAGAGATCTGAATTCCAGAAACTTCAGGGCACATTTCAACATGTTTTTTGTGGATGAAATCACCATAGGAAACTATGATAGTTTGTTTATATTTACTTATTAACGTAGTTCTCCATATTTTTTGTAAACACATTTAAATTACGTAACAGATTTTCATAAATCGAAGGATACACTTCACTTATAAGATAGAAGTAGCAATATGTTTATTGATGTAAATTAGTGATTAAAGTTTGATAGCAAACACAGCAGCAGTTTAACAACATTCCATGGCAAGGTACACTCAATTATTAATTGGTCTGACAAAACTGACAGGGAGACCTGCCGAGTCATGAGGCTCTGAAAGGATTCATTTGTGTTCTAAACTCCTTCTCAAAGGGGAGTTTTAGGTGTATCTGGATTCAGACTTAGTCCCAGAACTTGGTCAATAGTTTATGTCTAAAGGATTCCGTGTGCACAAAAAATTCTTTGTATCACTTTGTCCTGGTTTAGGTAGTTTTTTTCCCTCTAGCAGCGAGTGGGGGCTAACAGCTCCTGCCTGGGCCTCCATCGCTGTGAATAACATATTTGAGAAGGAAAAAAAGGAGTAACAGAAAAGAAGATGGCCGGAGAGGAGTCTGTGAGAAGCTGAGCAGCATGACAGCAAAAATTAACGTGTTATTAATCACTTAAGGAGACTCTGTTGTGGGAAGGAGTTTGTCAACCTTGAGGAGTAACTTTCAGAGGTGCTCCTACTCAGAGGGAGATCCTGGCTTGCAGCCTGCTGCCATGCTGTCAGGAGAGCTCAGTGAGCCCTGGGACACTAGCTATGCAGTAAGATAATTGCTCCAGAGTCATTTTTGCAGAGCAGCTACAGAAGTATATTTCTTCCAAGCTTGTCTATGTTTAGGGGAGGCACATTTCTTGGATTAGTGTTTGGCTATTGTATTGTCATCCATCTCCCTTGAATCCACTGTAAGCTGTTTGCAGCCATCATGACCAGACCAGACACATCCATTACAGCTGCCGCTGATGATTATCACCTGAGCTAAGATACAGGAAATAAAGGTCAGGCTGGTGGAGCGAGCACACAATCACAAAAATAGACAGAGATATATTAATGTAGATTTATGGACAGATTAATAAAAGCGTTAAGAGAAAACCTAAGTATGTTTAAAGTTTCTCTATAAAAAGTTAAGTTGAATATTATATTTGGCAATGTAATTGCTTGTATTTAACATTGACCTTTAATAGACAGAAATACTGATGAGTTTTGTTTTCAACATTTCTTCTGCTGACTAGAAAATATGTAGAAATGCAAGACACTGCTTAAATTGGTTTTAGACTTGACATTCCATTCCACATAGCTCAAAAATATAAAGTGTTATCAGGGAGCTCTAGCTGAATATATAACAATATAGAATAGAAAAATCACTGAAGAAAAGTTATTTCACTTTAATAATGTTTTTAAAAACTGATAGATACACTATCATAGCTGTCTGGAATTTACTAAACTCTCAAATATGTCAATTTTCTTAAATGAATACATAATTAAACCCAAACTAGCAAAAAGTCATATTCTTTCCCAGCTTTAAAAAGGAAAAATCCCTCCAGTGTCTGAAGTAAATGTAGAATAAAATCCTCTTTTGCTCAAATTCAAGTTAAACATGGACTAAAGTTGCTTTCTTTAGAGGTAAAGTGGCTAAGAGTAATGGCATTTACCTCAAAATCATTTGTGCTAAAATGTTATTATTTGTTGAACTTCAATCAGTGGAGCTGATGTCTTTTTTGTTTCTTTTTTATTTTAATGGCAATAGAAATATAATTAATATTGATATCAATATAACTCGTGTCAGTGCAGCTGAAAACTGAGAGCTTGGTTGATTTGCAATAACTGGATTGGTTCTTCAAACTGACGATATTAAACACTCTTGTGGAGGCCAGAACTGAGAAAATCTTTTTAACGCCTTTCTTGGTCAAGCTGATCTGACCATTCATCAGCAGTTGGAATGAGTCTCCCAGTGATGTGTACTCCAATGGAATCAAATTTCTGCTGTCAAAATGTGAAAAAAAATATAGTGAGAGAGTGTAATTGAAAGATTCTCTTAAAAAACCTGGTCCCAATCTAAAATAAAACATTTATACGGATCTTTTGAAGCCCCTAATCTTAACGACTCTTACGTTTCCTTAATACCTAAACTTTCATTAGTAAATTATTGGTTCTTTTCTTACTTCTGCTCATCACCTCACAAATACTGAAGACTCTTCAATTCTAGCGGATTGAAAATAATCTTTAAAACGTCAATATACGTTTTTTTCCCTGAACATATGTATTTAAGTAGACCATACAAACCACAACAGGGTGAAAATCCATTCTTCTTAGGTTAATTCCAGTATCTCAGCTGCTGGAGCACCTGAGTTTCAAGGGACTTTATAATAGTGCTTTTGTCCAATTACAAGTAGATTGGAACTTTACCTTTAGGGATATTTCCAAGTAATCAAAGCTGTATTTCTTGCACATTTACAAATGCAGACAGTCGAAGATACTATATTTTGTAGTAGAATACAATTAATCTATTTGTCCCTCTAATTCTCAGGACTGTCAGAGCTGAATTTTCAACAGACGAACTTCAGAGAACCTCATAGAGGACATTGAGTACAGAAGAGCTACAATAATCTGGCAGCATCAGAAGGAATCAAATTGAATGCAGGTTTCTGCACCTGCAGTGGCTAAGGCAACAAAAACAAGAGAGTAAATGCCTTTCATACTCCAAATGGCTTCCCATGCTACCCACCTCTTTATAAAAAGAAAAGAAGAGACTCAATAGAATTGCAGAAATGGCTTTATTACTTTGGTGAGAAGTCACCCCTGAGCTTCCCAGATCAAAAAGCTGCTTTCATGGTTTAAAGGGATGGATTTAATACTTTTCTTCTCCTCTCAGTGGGGATTTTTTTACCAGTAACTAGACATTTTGGGAACTAGATTTTTAGAAGTCTCAATATTTTCCTGTTAACACTCTGCTTTTATTAAAGTGCCTAGACTAATTCTGGTAATTTACTGTAGCAGAGGATTAATTTACACTGGAATATAACATTTGCCTGGAAATGCAATTATTTTAATTATCTAGTTCATCTTCCAAACGTTATTTTTCCTTTCATGGATGCATAAGGACATCACATACACACAAAGTTCAGCATGTACTAGTCAGCCAGCAAATATCTTATTTAGATATAATTTATCACTAATTTTATAGGTTGATCTATCAGAAAGTCATTAAAAAGCTCTTCAGAATGTAAAGAATAAGAGGTTCAAGTGACCTCAATGCTTGTAATTTTTTTCTTTTAAATTATTCTAGTTTTGCCTTCATAAATATTGCTTCTGACCTAATACAGAATTCTACAGGACAATGAAATACTTGTGCTACAATTCTAATATGTAATTGGTATTCTTTTGTGCTAACAATTCACAGAGGTAAGTAGGGAAGTGGCATCTAAGAGATATTTTGCTTAAATCAAATGCAAATAAAAATACAATATTTCAGGCATAAACCCAGGTTATTAACAATTGTGAGTAATTACAGAAACATGATTATATAATGAGTGTTGGTAAAATGGATTAAGAAACAGTAATGTCCTTATATTAAAGCATTCATCTGATCCTCACTATTTTTGAATGTTGAAGTGTTATAATGGCTGCAGACAGAGTGTCGCTTAAAAAAAAATGAATTAATGAGACTTCTAAAGCATTGCAGTCTAAATAAAAGGTGCAATCAAATCTTCTTACACTTTAACCTCCACTGCCATCTAAAATAACCCACAGTTCCACTGCAGAAGGTGAAGGTTTCCTACATGGAATTTGTCTTTTGTATTTGGTAGCAACTGGAAGGAGGAAGTAAAATCAGTAGCAAGTTTTATCTCATTCTTAAGCCTGCCAATGAAGACATGAAGAAAGCCACTTAGATTATCATGGGTGTGACCATTGCCTTGAGCTGACCAGAAGCAAAAGCATTGGGTTAGAAATTTCCCTGGGAATTAACATAGGATTTTTAAATTTGATATACATATGTCGTGGAAATCTATTTGTGAGCATAACCATTAGAGGTATCAGAAAGGAAAATGTTTGAGATCGAAGTATGATAAAATCATAACTGTGGGTTTTTAACAAGAGATCTCAGAGGTTCACAGGTTATTCTGATTTGGAAGGGACCCACAGGGATCATCTCGTCCAACTCCCAAGCGACTCCCACACAGGGATCGCACCCACAACCCTGGAGCCATGGGCACCACGCTCCATCCATCCAAGCCTCCCATTGTCTAGACCATGTCACTGAGTTCCTCATCCAGTCTTTTCTTAAACACCTCCAGAGATGGTGACTCCACCACCTCCCTGGGCAGACCATTCCACAGAGGGATCACCCTCTCTGTGAAAAAGCTCTTCCTAACATCCAGTCTAAACCTGGCGCAGCTTAAGGCCATGTCATCTTGTTCTGGTGCTGTCAGCCTGAGAGAAGAGATTTACATCCACCTGACTGCAACCTCCATTCAGATAGTTGTAAATAGCAATGAGGTCACCTCTGAGCCTCCTCTTCTCCAGGCTGAACAACCCCAACTCCCGCAGCTACTCCTCACAGGGCTTGTTCTCCAGTCCTTTCACCATCCATCTCCACTGTTTGTTTCCACTTTATTCAACAAGAATACATTTTTTAATGAAAGATTACATCTCTGTATCTGATTTTTGATACTAAATACTGCTTTAAAAAGGAAATATTCTTGAAATGTATAAGATGACTGTAAAAATGTCAATATAGGAGTAAGCCTTAAACAGTATTTGTTATCTGAAGTTACTATTCTAATATTAAACTGCAAATGAACCTGAGATTTAAGATTATTGATACTGTAAAGCATATGAAATATCACTGAGATCAAGAGGAGATTAAAGCTGGCCATAACAAAGTGGCTCTCAAGTAGAAGTTCAGAAACAGTGAATCACAAAGAGCAAGTAGCCTGTAAGTAATTCATATGAGATTGCATGATATTATATTGTTAATAACAATATAATAGAAGTTAAAGAACATTTGAAAAAAGTGTACTGATCTATTTAATCAAAACAAGGTTATATAGGTTATAGATTTATGGCAAATTTTTAAAATTCACTCATAGCTTCACATGTGGAACTAAGACAGGAATCCAGATGGTTGACAGACAGGCAGCCTTCTTAATTTGATAAAGATCTCACCTGTTTTGTCCAGTGCTTTCAGATGAAATAAATTAGCAGTTGATTGGCCCATGTTAGAAGTAGCAGGTGATAAAGGCAGTATCTGACATCCCTTTGTACCCCCTCGTAAAATAAGACATAGATTTTGTTCAAAATTCTCAATATATAGCACCTTTGAATTATTTATTATATATGTCTGACTATGTAATGAAAGTCATAAAAAAATACATATCCTTCCTGCTATCCAGAAAGATTCTGAGGTTTGTCTATGTGAATCCAGGCTGTCTGAAAAAGCAGGGGCTCAACTGTGTGTGCTGCATAGTATATATGCAGAGAAATCCCACACAGTAATGTACTGTCTGGTGAAGAACAAGCCATAACTCTGCAGACCAAAGTTGAAATTTGATAATTTGCTTTAATCAAATGAAATAGGAGCTTTTGTGATTAAAATAGGGAGTGAAAACACATCAGTTTGTAACCAGAAAAGATTGCTTTTTCGAAAGAACAAAGAATTGAATGCTTCTATTAAAGTTGCCGTCGTAGAATATAAAATGCTTCTATTTGTGGCTTGAGCTAAAGGCATTAGGTTCCTGCTTTGGCTTTTACTGCCTATGGGACTGTACAGTGAAAAGTGCTACAGAAACTTAGTCCATACAGGGGCAAGGAGACTATTCTGGATTATTTAACAATAAACATGAAAAGAAAGAAAAAAGGTTTTTCCAGGAAAGTATGGATGGAGCTGAACAGACAAGAATTAAGACTACAATAAAGAAAAATTATGTATTTTGTCACATACTCACAACATTGATAATGTTTGAGGTTATTACTCTAAAAAGAAGCTTACTATTTTAAATTTTTTTGGTTTGGGTACTCTGACTACTTTTTCTGCTGTTGTTATGCTTCAAAGTCTACAGAAAAATTGAATTCCTTGAAAAAATGCAATTATAAAGTAAACACTGTGCTAAAATTTATTCATCTTTGACATTTCTATTTCATATCTTGCTCAATAAATATATTGACTCATTTCTTGGCACTCTCAGTAAATAAAGTTTTATTAGACATTTAAACTCATCCAACGAGGTAAGAGAAAAGTGAACTACATAACTGGAAGAGTGAGTTTACTGGATGACAGGTATGGCTCTAATATGATTTACCTATCTACCCTTCCTGAGAAAAAATGAACAAACACATAATCTTATAAGTGGATGAAATGTAAACCTGACAGCTTATGTTTTTTATTACAGATTTCTCATGCACACCAAGCAAAAGTTAAGGTTAAACTGAGACATCAGGTCCTTGCTTACACATTTTCACAATATGAAGAGAAAAAATTGTTATGATTTTTTTCGTGAATAAACAAGATTTTCAAATAAACAAAACCCTAAAGCTTTCATCTCTTTGAGTTATGTGTAATTTTTTGTTGAATATTTTTTCACTCACATGGCTCAGACATCAATTTCTGTTCAAATTCTTGAAAGTAAAAACATTTTGCTCCCATTTAAAACAAAATAGAAATGGTAACAAGACTTAAAAATTCAAATGTAAAATATTCCTTAGATTAATATCAGTTGTAATGCATGACACATGTAGTTTAAATATACAGTGTGCCATGTAGGAGAGGTGGACGAGAAATTCTTGCCGGTAAATTCCCAGGCCATGATTCATAGATTCCTGCCTCCTATTTCTACTGCCATATTATAATACAGCTCTGTTATGGTTTAGGGGTCTTTTTTGCTGCTTTGGCAACGAGGGGGTTAACAGCTCAGCTCTCGGCTCAGTCACTGCCATGGCATTCAAGGTTATAGAGACGTCTCTGTGAATAACATATTTAGGAGAGAAGAAAAAAAAAAATTAGTACCAAGATGTAGGGATCGGTTCAGAACCTGCGTCGGGAGTCTGAGAGATCGAAGGCCCCAGGCGCACGAGAGGAGGGGTAGAAATGTTCTTCCAGGCATCCCGCTGCTTCTTGTGAATTGGACGGACCATATGGANAAAAAGGGAACATGACATCTGTTGGAAGAGAAGGAGGGGTGGGGGGGAAATGGTGGCCTTTTAAATGATGCTTCCTTCGCAGTTATGATCTTGTTAGTTAGTAAATAAATCCCGTATATTCTTTACTTGCAGAATCCTTTATATTCTTTATTTGCTTTTTTGCCTGTGACCAGTTTTATTTTCCAGCTTTATTTTCCAGTTTTTCCTCCAGGAGAGGTTGTGGGTGAATCTCTGGCATCCAGCCAGGGCCAAACCACAACAAGCTCAAAGAATCTTTTATTAGGCTCTAAATTGCAAAGGTCCTCAGTGGGTTTTCTGATATATACACTGGTATAATCATAGTATAGTTGGGTGGAATGACATCTCCTTCCTTCTTTCCCATATAATGTCTACAAGACCTTTCATGTACTTCACAGGATTTAGCTGTTGGGAAGGATAATATAGATTCCACAATCTGCCTTTTCTCACCACATAAAGGTCCTGAAAGGAAAAGAAACTAGTCAGAGATTTTTCATGATCATTTTATAATTGCAGGGTTTTTGTTGATATTTTAATTTGAAGGAATTAAATTGTTTATACTATTGACTGTGACACTACAGAACTACTGTAAAGTCAATAGAGAAAAAGTTTGATATTTTTAGTTGTCAACATACTTCATGAAAAATAGGACCTGAAATTTCACAAGATTTTTAATTCACCACATGTGGATTCTCTCTGAAATTCATACTTGAACCTGCATGTTCCTTAAAGGAAAAAAAGAAGAGCTCTCCCATTTACAGTTTGTGTACTGGAATACCACAATTTAAGTATTTTATCACTCAAGATTGTACAGAAATATTGTAGTTGTAAAAATGTGTTATAATAATAACAAGACAAGATGTGTGGATATAGAGACATGCATAAATATATATATGTCTATACACATATATGCACACTTGTAAACAGATTTGCATAATATCTGTCATATATTTTATATATAAGATACACAGGTAGCNTCAAGATGAGGTCTGACCAGCGCTGTGTACAGGGGAAGGACAACCTCCCTGGACCGACTGACCACACTGTTCCTGATGCAGGCCAGGATGCCATTGGCCTTCTTAGCCACCTGGGCACACTTTTCATGAATTAAAGGACTTGAGTCATAGAAGAGAAAAAGGGCATAAAAAGTTTGATTCTGATGAGTTTGTCAGAGAGATTAATTGACTAAAGGCTGTTAGAGATCACAATGGTTGCTGAATAAACAAGCTATTTCAAAAACAGTTAGATTATTTAGAAACTATATATTTTTACACAGAAAATTACCTCATCTTATCATAAATTTTCCTTTTTTCCCTTATCATCCTTTGCAAGCTATTCCAATATTAATTATCACAATTATATTTTGCTTAAGATCATAGTTGCTAAATCATTTCCAGGGGACCCTCACTCCAGTAATACCTGCCACTACTTTGCTCTGGTTGTTCATGGTGAAGCAGCCTTAAAAGGTGACTCCCAAATAGTTTATGAGTTACTGCTTTTTAGAACAAGAGTGCTTATCTACTAGTTTAACCTGTGTTTCTTATTGCAAAGTTTATTAATCTATACCTATATATACAGTACGTCCCCAGTGCATCGCGACCTCGCCATTGCGACCCCGGCGATTTGTGATACAAATTTCCCGCAGTCCGGTTTCAAGCATTTGTGAGGTTCCCTGGCTGGGGCATGCACAGTGTCTCTCCTTTGTTGAGGGGTGGTGCCAGCTCTCCCTCTGGAGCAGGACGGGGCCCGCCCCACAGGGAAGACGCCCGGTTTCTGTGGCTTGCCGGGGGCTGTGGGACGGGGACAGCTACTGTAGAAGTCAGAGCAGGGCCCTGTGCGGCGTGAGGCGCCAGGTGGGGATGAGTCTTCCACCTACCTACGCTTAATTAATTCAGGTCCCTCAGTGTCGCTCGCCCGCCCGTGTGTGCAGGCAGTGTTTGTGTGCGTGCATCTGTGTTATTGTTTCCCTGGCTATGGGCAGGGAAGGGAAGTACCCCAGGAAAAGTAGGGCTGGCCACTGCATGTCAGCAGGACATGCTCACTCTGCTGCCGCAGCCCGCCCATGGCGCCGGGACACAGTGCTGGGACGCAGTGCCGGGACGCGGGATGGGGACACAGGGCAGGGACACGGGGCAGGGACATGGCTGGGATAAGCATGGGGGCCAGGGAGGGGGCGAGGGAGCAGCAGTGCAGGGGTTTCGCTGCCGGCGGCAGATGCGGAAGTGACAGTGTGGCTGAAGAGAAGTCTAGGAATTCTCGTGGGGGTTCCCCTGAGGCAGACAGGGTGCAGAAATGCTTCTCTTTCCTCCCGTGTGCTGTGAGAGCCTGTGGGGAGGAGTTGAAGAGGCTCCCCAGCGCTCCTGATTGGCTGGAGGTGGAGCAATGGGCGTGGCCTGTGTGCATATTAATGACCTGCACGTATTTGCGAGTTTGACATTTTGCGAGGCCCGTGGGCTGTCCCGTTCCTGCCGAAGGACGGGATATAACTGTACCTATATACCTATATATACTTATATATTTTCTTGGATTCTGAGAATTTGACCGAGTGATTTAGATTAAATTCTAACAGCAAACTGCTCTCCTTTGTATTTAGTATCCCATCAATCTTTGTGTCATATGCAAATTTAATCAGCTAAGATTTTATTTCATCATCTAGATTGTTTCTAAGAATGTACTGAATAGTGTTGGACCAGGAATCTCTGCCAGGGGACTTTCCTTGGACAGCCCTGCTCATTGATATCTGCCAATAAGACAGTTTTTAATTCATCTAATGAGTTTCCTCATGATTAAAAATCTTGTATTATAGAAAATTAAAAATATCATGTGACAGAATTGCAAAAGCCTTAGAGAAATCCAAAAATGCTACCTCATCACAGTTATGAGTTTTGTTTGACTAAAGATACTTTTCCATGACTCTTGAGCAGTATTCATAATACTTTTTGCTTATGTTCTTCAGTGAATGAGCCATGAAAAGAGGGGATTTTTTTGTAAAATCAGGGTGAAATATCTTTTGCTTCCACAGTCCTTTCTCTTTAAAATGTTTTTCACTACCGCTTTTTAGTCTCTGAATACTCTCATGAGATGGAACAACCTGATTACAACCACTGACAATTGAAAGGTTTCTTTTTAAAGTCCAAAATACTGTACATACAATATACATACATCTACATAGCTTTACAAACATATGCACTGTATAAGTCGCAACAAATATTTATAATTTTCATTTTTCTTTAGAGCCTGCTACAAAGAGTTTGAGCATTTCAGTTTATTTCTAGAAAAAAGACATTAATATCCTATGTCTCAAAACGCGATTTCTTTATTTGGAATACAGTCGGCCCTCTTGCACTTCGTGTGCCCCATATTGCAACTTCAGATCTTAGTGGCATGGGTTTTTTTAGCGATGTAGGAGACCCGTTTCGTAACTGCATATGCGTGACTTGCAGCGGCGGCCTGGGTGGCGGAACAGGTTGTGGTGGAGGCATGGGCAGCAGTGGGGGCAGCACGGGCAGCGCGGTGACAGCGGCGGGAGCGGCAGCGGCAGCTGCAACGGCTGTGGGAGTAGTGGCGGCGGCAGCAGCAGCACGGCTGCCATTCAACGTGGAAGTCGGGTTACGCGGGTCCCAAATAAGACCACAGGTGTGTGATATAGGAGACCCGACTGTATACCCATTCACTACAATGGAAGAATGAGTGCAAATACAGAAATCACTTTAGATTACTATTATTATTGTTCTGCTATATTGTGACAATATATATTTGACGATCTGTAGGATTTTCTCCCAAAGTCCTCTTTTCTGAATTGGCTGGCAATATTTTTGCATCTTTACCTCTGTATTAAGGAAAGGAAATGAACTTGAACCTGTAATTCAGTTTGCCCCTGTTTTAATGCTTTCAACATGCCAATTCATTATATTAAGCATTTAATTTACTGGTAAGTTATGTAGTATTATGAGAAGTGATGTTTCTGGTCCACAGTGTTCTTATTTTTTGATCTTTACGGATTTACTTCTTTATATAATGAAGATGCAGCTATAGTTGTTCACCTTCATCAACCCTCTGAATGATGCTCTGGATCATGAAATTAAGATTTGTTCTTTTTTAAGACTTAAAAATCTTCATAACTTTTAATAAGATGCTTATTTTTATTATCCTAAAGGGAAAAATGCATATACATATACTTACTATTTGAACTATTGATTCCTCAAATTCAAAAAAGTAGGAAACTGACCATTTCTACAAAATTTAAAATATTATTTTTATTTTTAAAATATACAGACTTTTTGTAAATGTTTATAGAACAAACTATGCAGATTTAATTCTCATCAAGATGTAAACTCTTTACAAATAATTACACCTTAAAACCAGAGATATTAACAGAAAAAAGGTCAGATTAATAACAAAGGTGAATGCTATTGAGGTGTGAGGACAGGTACATAATAAAAAATAAAAACAGGAACTAAAAAAGCAGTTTTCACAGAATTAATGAAAACCCTAATTAAATTAAGATGGTCACTTCTGATTATGAGGCAAAACTTATCTCCTAGTTGCAGTAATGATTTGGTAAGTTTATGTTTGTTTCTTTTAATTTTAATCAACTTGTAGAACTTTGAAATACAAATATAAAAGCCTAAGTAATCTAGAAACCTTTGCCTGCAATGTTAATGGCAGTGTATAAAGGAAAACAAG
This sequence comes from Pitta sordida, assembly GCA_013390025.1. Classification (NCBI taxonomy): domain Eukaryota; kingdom Metazoa; phylum Chordata; class Aves; order Passeriformes; family Pittidae; genus Pitta; species Pitta sordida. The sequence continues at coordinate 17,150 of WEKX01001611.1, read as the reverse complement.
GTCTAGCACTAAAGAAAGAAAACAGAAATCTTTCTAATTTATTTTTCTTTCCCCTCATTCATACAGTAACACGTGTTTAAATTAACCTCTTTAAAGGATGAATTAAGAACAAGGCCTCAAAGAAAAAAATGATTTGGAAAACAAAGAAGTTTTATCACTCACTGATGCCTCCTTGTACATAGCAAACATATTGTGAAGTAAAATGCAAGATCCAACTTTTTAGTCTTAGGGAACTATAACAACAAAAAAAGTTAAACATTTTTTGTTTGTTTGTTTGTTTGTTTCCTGTAAGAAGATGAAGAACGCATTTGCATCTTGATCTGGACTTCCCAGTTGCTTTTAGTCTGATTACTCTGGCAGGTATTATGTATGTCAGTGTGTAGTGTAAGGCCTTAAAACAGGCAGATTATTCTTCCTCCTATACACACAGTATTTTCCAGAACATATCAAGCTTGAATTAATATGTTCATTTTATACATGCCAACGCTTATACTTGGTGGTGGATCAGAAAGACAGAGTAGGCTTCTGCTTAAGAGTTAGTCTGCAATGAATTTAGGACATGTAACACTGCTACCACACTCTAAATGGGCATCACTTGGTGCATCACTGGAAATGCCTTATAATTCAACAACTTGCTCATCTCATTTCTCTTCCTTCCAAGTGATATTAGTGTGTTTCTTATGTTGTCCAGCTATTGGGACAGCTATTGAAGATGGACAACTGTCCAAAAACATTATTTTGAATATTTTTGTGGTAGCACAGAAATTAATTAAAGATTTTTGACATAACTAGTATAGAGAATGTGCGCAAAATAGAGGGGAAGCGTGCTTCAAGCTGGGAATAAATGTCGAACATAAGCCCTATGAGGAATGACTGAGAGAGCTGGGGTTGTTTAGCCTGGAGGAGACTGAGGGGATACCTTATTACTCTCTACAACAACCTGAAAGGGTAGATCATGCTAATGAGTACATAATCCAGTCTTTCTTTAAATACATCCAGGGACAGTAGCTCCACAAGGTCCCTGGGCAGACCCATTCCATTGAGAGATCACCCTCTCTGTGAAAAAATGTCAAGTCTAAACCTCCCCTGAAGCAGCTTGATGCTATGTCCTATGTCCTATATGTCTATCACTGGTAGCCAGAGAGAAGAGACTAACCCCCACCTGGCTACAACCTCCTTTCAGGTAGCTGTAGAGAGCAATAAGGTCTCCCCTCAGCCTCCTCTTCTCTAGGCTAAACAATCCCAGCCCCCTCAATTGTTCCTCACAGGGCTTGTGTTCGAACCCCTTCACCATCCTCGTTGCTCTTCTCTGGACACGCTCAGGGATCTCAACATCCCTCTTAAACTGAGGAGCTCAAAATTGGACACAGTACTCGAGATGCAGCCTATCCAGTGCTGAATAGAGAGGGAGAATAGCTTCCCTAGTTCTACTGGCAACACTAATCTTGATGCAGGCCAGCATGCCATTGGCTTTTCTGGCTGCCTGAGTACACAACTGGCTCACGTTAAGTTTTCCATCAACCCGCACTCCCAGATCCCTTTCTACTTGGTCATTCTGCAGCCACTCTGTCCCCAGCCTACAGTTCTGCATGACGTTTGTAACCAAAGTGTAGGACCNTTGTATGCCCCGGCACTTAGACTTGTTAAACCCCATGGTATTGGATTCAGTCTGTTTAACCAGCCTGTCAAGGTCTCTCTGCACAGCCATCTTACCTTCTACAAGATCAACATTTATTCTCTGCTTGGTGTCGCCCACAAACTAGCTAATGATGAACTCCATCCCTTCATCCTTCATCAACAAATAAATTAAACAGGACTTGTCCCAGCACAGAANAGAGAAGAGATTTACACCCACCAGACTACAACCTCCCTTCAGGTAGTTGTAAACAGCAATTAGGTCACCTCTGAGCCTTCTCTTCTCCAGACTGAACAACCCTACTTCCTGCAGTTGGTCTTCGTAGGGTTTGTTCTCTGGTCCTTTCATCATTCTTGTCACCCTTCTCTGGACCCTCTCAAGCAGTTCAACATCCTTCTTAAACTGGGGAGACAAGAACTGCACACAGTACTCAAGATGTGGTCTGACCAGCGCCGAGAACAGGGGAAGGATAACTTCCCTGGTCCGACTGACCACACAGTTCCTAATACAGGTCAGGATGCCATTGACCCTCTTAGCCACCTGGGCACACTGCTGGCTCATGTTACATTTCCCGTCAATCTTTGCTCCTAAATCCCTCTCCATTTCACTGCTCTCCAGTACTGCTCCTTACAAAACTCTTCTCTAATTTTACAATGGGTAAGCATGGATGCTGTATCTATGCAGAAATATTAACGATTTATTCAATTTGCTATGATAAAAAGACTGTAATAGATTAGTATTAGATAGATGTCATTAGACATCTTAGGGAAGAATAATTTCACAATAGATAAGTCACTACTACCATCATAAGGTACCATTTCATCAGTTGGTAGAGGATGTTTGCTTGTGTTTTCATTTTAATGAATGTCTTTTGGCATACCACAAGGGATCTGCTATTTTACAGCACAACAGACAGCAGCCAAAACTATAAACAGAGAGTTTTATTCATCCAGGAACATTATGCAAGAACCTACTCAGATCTGCCAAGAACTGAACAGGAATAAAATGTTTGGTTTAATCTATGAATATAGAGATTTTCTATTTGGATAATAAGTTTGTGTGGGAAACAACAGGAATCTGAATGCATTGATATTCTGATATGCCTTCTAGCATTTCCACCATTTTCCTCTGAGAAGAAAGCAACTGAAAAAATGCTTTTTCCTTCATTATAGCAAGAACATTTCTGTATCACTTCTATTTTTATATTCACATGGGCAGATACAAATATTTCATAGATTTAGAATAATTTACCTCATTTGTCCCAAGAGAGAACAAGTAAGGTTTTTTTTTGCAATAACAGTATGCAGCGTGGGAATATTAGGATTCCTTTTCTGCTATAAAAAGAGGAGAAGCTTTAGAGTGATTTCATTTTCTATTGAGAACTATTTAGTACTACATATATTCCTTGCAGAAAATAAAGTTTTAAATTGGAAACGCTGTAAATTGCCCAGCATTATTAGAGTCTCTGACAGAATCTGTGTCAAATACTCTGGCATTCATTAAAGGACACTCAAAGAATTGTGCAATTCAGGAAAGCTGGTTCTGTGTTCTTCACTGAGAGCTCTAAGTTTCTTTTCACTTCTTCATTTTTAGGTCAACTGCTCTATGTTTTCTGATACTAATTTTTAAGGTAGGTGACAGGAGTTTGTTTTGTTTAGTCTAAGGGAACAGTATTATATTAAAATACATTTAATTTATATAAATTAATTTAAAACATTTTGAAAAAAATGTCTTAAAAACAAAGCTGAAGTGACATGGTAATAATTACCACATAACCTCTGTAAAAGTGTGCTGTTCAAATCTGTCTCTGAGTACTGAAATAAAAAGCTGTTTTAGCACTTGTCACTCTTATAAATGGGAGGGGTGAAGAGCCTGACACATAAAAGGAGCATTTTGTTTAATAATAGCATTAATTTAATCTTCATATAAAAGATCCACTCTTTAGATGTGCATTATCTTTGAACTCCTTTGCACAACACCAGTATCAGGAATACATATGCGTACATTGTGAAAACAGAGGCAGTGGAGTACCAAGATATTTTTGCTGTTTCTTATGGCACAAGGTCAGACTTGCAACGGTGATGATGTTTGTGGTGGTGAAATCAGGGCAACCCTGTTTCCAGTCTTGCAGTGACAACATTCTACCTTGTCTCAAAACAGAGCATAATCTCTAACTTTCTTATTTTTGCTCAGTAAAGAATGAACAGAAACTTACATTTAATTTTCACATATCCTGCTCCCATGATCTTATTTACTACAGCCTTTAGAGATTCAGTTCTGAAGAATTGCTTTAAGCACAGAATCTACATCAACTTCTTCTTGCAGAAGAAACCCTAATGAAATTCCAGGAGTTTCCAGGCAGTTTCTTTAACAGAGTTTTCCAGAAAATAATTCCTCATTTTCCAAGTTAGTGTGGCCATGATACTTGAAAAGTTAAGCATGGGTATGGCTAAGAAAGAAAAACTGTGGTCAAAGGCCTTTTACAATATATTCTACTCCATAGCTGGAACTGTACCTGCAATTGTATCTTTCGGCTTTCAAACTGACTTCAGCATGTGATCTTATCAGTCTGAGGATTTTTTTGCTAGATGTAATTGATCCTTAGATGCTTTAAAATCTGTCTTTGCAAGCCTTCCTCCAGATTTACGTATTGAATTCTATCTTCAATCATTCTGCTCAGTTTCCATCTAGCTCTGGGCAGCATTTATTTTAGCTGCATTTCACTAGCTCATTTCTGGTCTTTTCAAGAATTTTCCACTTGCAAGTTGTTGTGGTTTAACCTTGGTAAACATCTAAGCACCACACAACCTCTTGTTCATAATTCTCCAGTGGGGTGTGGGAGCAATTAGAAGAATAAAAGTAAGAAAACTCATCAGCTGAAATAAAGACAGTATAAAAACTCAAGGGAAACCTGCACACATGAAAAGAAAACATGGAATTAATTCTCCACTATAAATGGGCAGCCAGGTGTTCATCCACCTCCAGGAGAGCAGGGCTTCTTCAGGCTTAACAATGACTTGAGAAGACAAAGGACATCCCTCAAACATCCCTCTTTTTCCTTCTTCTTCCCCCAGCTACATTGGCTGACCATAAAGCCATATGTTATGGAATATCTCTTGAGTCAGCTGAGGTCTGCTGTCCTGGCTGTGTCTCCTCCTAACTTCTTGTGCACTCCAAGCCTCCTCATTTGTGGGGTGGAGTGAGAGCTAGAGAAGTTCTATGTCAACACTGCTCAGCAGTAACTAAACCAACCCTGTGTAATCATTTACAGGTTTGACCCTGGCTGGATGCCAGGTACCCACTAAAGCCAATCTCTCACTCCCCCCTCCAAATGGGCAGAGGAGAGAAAATACAGTGAAGGGTCTTGTGAGTTGAGATAAGGACCGTGAGAGATCCTTTTCTGATCATTGTCATGGGCAAAACAGACTTCAGGTGGGGATATTGGTCGAATTTATTACTAACACAATCAGAGCTTAAGAATGATAAGTAAAATAAATCTTAAAGATACCTTCCTGCCAACCTCCTCCTTCTAAGTTCTGCCTCCTTCCCACACAGTGGTGCAGGGAGATGGAAAATGGAGGTTATGGTCAGTTGCTGTTTCTGCTGCTGCTCAGAGACAGCTGCAGAGTTTCTGCTGTTGCTCCTTCGCCTGCATCCCATGGGGTCTCTCCCACGGGAGACAGTCCTTCACAAAATGCTCCAGTGCGAGTCCATCCCATGGGAAACTTTTCTTCACATACTGCTGCCACGTGTGTCACTTTTCCACAGTGTGCAAGTCCTTCAGGCACAGGGTGTTCCAGCATGGGTCCCCTACAGGACTCAAGTCCTACCAGGAAAACTTGCTCCAGCATGGGCTCCTCTCCCCACAGGTCAGCAGGGTTCTGCCAGGACCCTGCTCCAACATGGGCCTCCCACAGGTGACCGCCTCCTTCCAGCATCCAATTGCTCCGGCATTCACTCCTCCAAGGGGTGCTGGTGGATCTCTGCACCCTTGTGGTCCTCCACGTGTTGCAGGGGCACCGCTGCTCCACCATGATCTTCACCATGGCCTGCGGGGGAACCTCAGTTCCGGCACCTGGAAGACCTCGTCCCCCTCCTTCTTCACTGACCTTGGTGTCTGCATTGTTGTTCATATGTTCTCACTCTTCTCTAATGGCCATCTTCATCTAACTTTTTTTTTGTCTCCTCCTAAATATATTATCACAGAGGTGTTATTATCACTCCTGATTGGCCTGGCCTTGGCCAGCGGTAGGTCTGACCTGGAGCTGGCTGGCATTGGCTCTGCCAGACATGGGAGAAGCTTCCAGCAACTTCTCAAAGAAGTCTCTCCCATAGCTGCCCCCTCTCCCACCCCCTGCCCTGTCACCGAAACCTGGCTACAGAAAACTCAATACAAATCAGCACTGTTTTCATCACAAATCCACAACATAGCTTCATACAAGATACTATAAAGAAGTTTAACTCTATTCCATCCAAAACCTGTGTGTTATTCATGACACCTTACGGCTCATGGCAGCTGATGCCATAAAGGTTTGCGAGCAGGCTACCCTTAGCTTCTATTTGGTAAATCAAATCTGAAGATTTAAGAGATATCATTAACTTCTGTCTCACAACTTCTTCAGTCTTTTGACCTTTCATTCTCTCATGTGGTGTAGGTTTCCTCTGGAGAGTATATTTAACAGCTGAACAAGGGATATTATCTCCCCCACTATTTCTGACCTCTGCCTTCTGCTCGGGGCTTGGCCTCAGGCTCCTGAATTTTAATCTATCCATTGAGAGACCTTTACTCTAACCTCCTGAAATATGTGACTCAGTACTTACCTGCATCACCTTGATTCAAAATGCATTGTTCCCTCTTCATGGGATTGTGGACAGTTAGCTTTTTGAGAGGGTATATTTTTTTACCTCTGAACATTTTTAGAGCACAATAGTGAATATTTTTGGAGCTGACAAAATTTCTTCTTTAAATTTCTGTGGCATTGATAACATCGCAATTTGAAAGAGACAAAAAATAAACTCCTCATTCAAAATGGAAACAGTATTCTAATGCAAGCGCTCTTCAAGAGTTCCCAGCCATCAACCATAAATCATCAGCTGTAATGAGACAGATTTTCCAAATTGTCACAGAGGAATAAGAAATAAAAAGGTTTTGTAAATATAAGACGAGGTTGCCGTATATGATTTTTAACAATTGATGGAATTATTTCTTTGCATTTCACTAATAAACAAATATCTGTGTGTGGAATTACGAGACTGACATTTATAGGTCTAGGAAAAATAAATCAGTGATTAAAATAAAGCATTCTTTTTATATTTCAGACTTGTCATGCAATAATGAAACTAAGAGAAATCACAATATTAATAGGACAATGATCAATTCTGTTCCAACTGCTTTAAGACACTCCAGCTGTAAAAGCAAAAGCAAAGCTTAATGTTGTTCACTTTCTAACCCTTGCATACAGGCTCTGCTGAATAAATGGAGAATAACCTTGGGCTTTGGTGCTTCTCAGCCCCCAGAAGAGCTTCTTGGGCAGCTGGGCTGCTGTAAATTGCAGTATGGATAAGATTGCCCCTGGCTGATTCTAATGTCAGGGGAATAAAAATATGGCTTTGTTTCCATTTTCTCAGCTATACCAGCTGAGGAGCCAGATTTAAAAGTTCACTGCTTGCTCACGGCATCTAAGGGTGCCACAGACAGAGCTGCTAGTCATGTCTGCCTGAAGGACTGAAGGCTGTCCGCTGGTCTGTGAAGGGCTACATACACTGGTGTCCCTCAATGTATTTATGCAATACTTTGTACGATGGATGTCTGACGCTTTCTGGTATCCTTGTACTACAAGTAAATAATGCTATACTACACATATAGTAGCAAGATAGACTATTCATTAGTATTCATCCAATAAACTGCCTTATTTTACAAATATTGAATATTCTGAGAATAAATGACATTGACACAAAGAGAATGTCTATGTAACTCAAGAGAGAATAATATGCTTAAAAATGCAGAAAATTATAGTCTTTAAAAATATTCTAATTTTTTTTTTGTTTTATAAGAAGAAAACCTTAAAGTGGCTCTATGATAATGTTTTAAAATGGTTTTAAGAGCTGCAAACTGATTCCTCCTTGAGTGATTTAATTTCACTTAAAAAAAAGACTTCAAGCTAACCTCTGGGATATTTACTTTGATGGATTTGAGCACAAACGTGAGGTAGCCCATAAATTCAATTATCACCACCCCATTTCTCCACCATTCAAAGCCAGCAGTGGAATCCCTTTTGTGATTCCGCATGTTGTGTGAGCCCTTTTACACAATGAGCCTCACCTTGGATGTTTCAGGTCAACAGTGATATCTACCAATAAACATGTATCATGGGTATATCTCAGTAGTCTTTCACCTTTGATTTTTATATATCTATGTTCACAGAGAAAGGAGTATTAAAAAACTTTCTATTTAAACTTACACTGTATAGGTTCCTTGAAAGTATCTAAAAGCAAGATACTGTGAAGTATACAAAATGATACAAAAAACCCCATGATACATCTATCGCAGAAGAAGTAAAATATTATAAGAGGTAAATACCAATGTATGTCTTCCCATACCCTTAGGAATTTAGTCCCACAAAGAAACAGCTCAAACCTTTTTCAAGTTTTATGAAGGCTTCTTTAAATATTTAGAATTGGGAAAACCACTTCTCTTCTACCTCAGGCTGCTGAAAGAGGAACTTTCCTTTAGTCTTTTTAAAACATGAAAGCAGCAAGATCACTAACATCAGAAGCCTCCTCCCTTTTCTCTAGGAATGGCTCTTTCAAATCTTCAAACAAGAATGTACTTTCCTCTGTAGTTCCTGATTTTCCACCACACTGAGTCCTTTAGTCCCACTGGGCTCTATATGCATGTGTGTGTGTGCTGGTGTTACTTACGTCCGTGTGTATATTAGAGGGAAACATAATTCTTTCACTTTCAAGTACTATGAAGATTACAAGGAAAGATATGTTATTTATATGTTCTTATTTTAGCCAGTCTACCTGGTTATACAGTAAAGAATTAAAATAAAACAAGGAAAGGCCAAGTAAACCGTAAAAAGGATAACTCTGTTCTGTTCATTTTTCAACAATTAATGTACCCCAGATTCCCTTCATTTTACAAAATCCACCTGAATGTTTTTAAATACCTTGGGAAAACAATGTTTAATCTGTATAATGGCTACCACACACTGAAGTAGTTGGTACAACTAAAGAATCACAGAATAACAGCATATGCCTAGTTGGAAAGGACCCACACGAATCATTGAGTCCAGCTCCTGGACTGGTACAGGACTATTCCCAAAAGTATTCCCATATGCCTGAATGTATCATCCAAATGCTTTTTGAACTACAGCAGACTAGGTGTTTCTTGGGGAGCCTGTTCCAATGCCCAAACTCCCTCTGAATGAAGAACATTTTTCAAATATCTGATCTAAACCTTCCTTTAAACAACTTCAGGCCATTCCCTTGGGTTCTGTCACTGGTCACCACAGAGAAGAGATCTCCCTTCCCCTCATGAGGAAGTTGTAGACTGCAATGAAGTCTCCCCTCATCCTCCTCTTCTCCAAGATGAACAGACTAAGAGTGTTCAGATGTCATCATCTCCACAATCTCAAATCTGTCACTTCATACATTAACAGTAGTCTACAGAATTTGAAGCATGTACAAATGTAATGGGAGTGTTTATAGATTAAAGGAAGGGGAAAAAAAATCCTTGTTCTGTGCCTCCTCCTAGGTTGTACATCTTCAAATTTAAGCTGAGGGGAATCATGCTAAGAATCTCTGTGCAACCTAACAGTGTATAGAAAATTAAGAGCTTGACTATCAAACACTCAAACCCCATTAGATTGTCATAAAATCTTAGATTAAATCTTAATCAAACTTCAATGGTAATTAGGTCCTCAGGACTTGCAATGGTCCTGCAAACTTTTCCTTCTATGTCCAGAGCAGTGTCTTGCTTACATAATTAAAATTAGTTACTTTCATACACTTTTAAAGCACGTTGAAAAATACTTTACATATACTCCTAAAAGAAATAGTCCTTTGGTGACTGAGGGTTAGCTGATTTATATGAGTAATGTGCACTTGCCTAACTTTTCAAAGTGCTCAACACTAAAAGCTACTTATGCATAATTTGTATAATACTCGCTGGCTGAACTCTCTTCTTATGCTTCATGTCTGCCATTCTCATGAACATAATAGCAATAATCCATCATGTATAGGTATAGCATTATGATGCTATTTGCAGATTGATAAGAATATAGACACAATGGACGTGTAAATAGATGGTGGCTGCACCAAAGCCCTGGGCTTATTAGATTTCAAGAGGGAAAACTTTATTCTTTCAAATTTAACCCTTGGATACCGTGATTTATTCTGCAGTGCAGTACTATTGTGGTGAATGTTAACTGTTCCTGTTTCCTGTTTTGCCCCATCTGACAAATCCAAAATTCCTAATGCCTTTTATGCTTATTAGGGCAATTTTGCAACAGTCGTCAATATAGTTAACTGTTCGAATCACCGAGGGCTTGTAAATTCATAATAGCTATGGAACGGGACTTTATTTGTATATTTTCAGAGCATCAGGGTAAATAAATAAAGGTTTGTATTTAAATATTACCATCTCATAAGAATTTATTAAAAATTAGCTGATTATGTGGAGTAAATTCCATGTTTAATTGCAAAGTCCTCTTTTTATCAACATAATGATGGAGGTCAATAAGTGTGATATTTCTCAGTGAGTCTTTCCACAAATGAAAATAGAAAACTTAAGTATTAAAATAATAAAACAAGAAAAGAACTGGTCTAAACAGGTAAGTTAAAACAGACCTGACTAACTTTGTGGTTCATGAGTACTGATATTAATGTTTGTATTCTTCACTATCAAAAGATCATCTGCAAATTACATGCAGTAAAATATTCCTGAAATAAATAATAGAGGGATTTATCATATGTATTAAGCTTTTTAAGGTTATAAGTGGTTTTTTAGAATATGTTCAGGTTGTGGCATTGCTTTCAGAGGTCAGCTCTGAATAAAGTTATTTATCTATGAATAAATAAAAAAAACCTTTGTGCGATATAGTAGCTACATGCAGAGACACTGACGAAAAATGAATCAGTTTCCTACTGAAAGGCAGCCTGATTAGACAGGTGGAGTGCTGCACTGATATGACCGCACTGCTGTATTGTGTTTGCACATCAAGGTTTGGAAGTGAGAGGTCTAAAGGAGAGACTACTGTGAGATAGATGCTGCTAGAAGCTTTGCCCCATCTGACAAATCTAATACCAGCCAGCTCCAAGATGAACCCACTGCTGACCAATGCCTCTGGAATAACATACTTAAGAAGAGGAAGAAAACTGCAGTAGATCAGAAGCCAGAAGAGAGAAATGAGGAAAATGTGAGAGTAAAAACTCTGCAGAAACTAAGGTCAGTGAAGAAGAAAGGGAAGAAGGTGTTTCAGGCTCTGGAGCAGCGATTCCCCTGCAGCCCATGGTAAAGCAGGCTGTACATCTGCAGCCTACGGAGTCCACAGGGGAGCAGTGATCCACCTGCAGACCATGGAGTGCTCCACACTAGAGCAGGCGGATGCCCAAAGTGGGCAGTGCTCCTATGGAAAGATCATGTTGGAGCAGGCTCCTGAAAGGACCTGCGGACTAAAGCTAGATCAGGTTTGCTGTCAGGATTTACGACCTCATGGGGGATCCACACCAGCCAATCTTTTCCTGAAGAACTGCACCCTGTGGAAGTGAGCCACGCTGGAGGAGTTTGTGAAGAACTGTAGCCTGTGGGAACGACTCAGGTTGCCGAAGGTGGGGGAGGACTATTTTCTGTGGGAAGGACTTTATGATGGAGCAGGGGAAGAGTGTGAGGAGACCCCCCCTGGAGGAGGAAGGAGACAGTATAAGATGAACTGACCACAAACCTCATTCTCTGTCCCCTGCTAATATTAATCAGGAATGAGGTAGAGAAATCAGGAATGATGTTGAGACTAGCGAGAAGGGATGGATGGGGGGAAGATGTTTTTAATATTTGGTTTTATTTCTCAGTATTCTACTCTGATTTTGACTGGGAATGAATTAATTTCCCTGCGGTCAGTCTGTTTTTCCTGTAACACTAAGGGGTGAGTGATTCTTCTTGTCCTTATCTTGACCCAAAAATCTTATATTATTGTATTTTTTTTCTCCCCTGTCCAGTTGATGAGGGTAATGATAGAGTGGCTTTGTTGGGCACCTGGTATCTAACCTAGGTCAACCCACCACAGCTGCATTTAATTCTGGTGGGTGATTTGGACTTTATGTGTGGTACTGTTCTGCTTGGAGGGCTGTCACGATTTAACCCCAGCTGGCAACTAAACCCCAATCTACTGCTCTGCCACTCCCCTGCAGTGGGATGGTGAAGAGAGTTGTAAATGTGAGAAAACTTGTAGGCTGAGATAAAGACGATTTAACAGGTAAAGCAAAAGCTACACATGCAAGGAAAATAATTCATTTATTCACCACTTCCTATGGGCAGGCAGGTGTTCAGGCAAATCCAGGAGAGTAGGGTGATTTGGAAAGACAAATCCCATCACTCTGAATTCCACACCCCTTCCCCTCTTCTTTCTTCTCCTCACAGCTTTATATGAGCACGTATGGTGTGGAATATCTCCTGAGTCAGCCTGGATCAGATGTCCCGGCTGTGTCCCCTCCCAAGTTCTTATGCATTCCTATCCTTCTTGCTGCTGGTGTGGGAAGGCAAGCAGAAAAGGCCTCGACTCTGTGCAAGTACTGCTCAGCATTAGTGAACGTATCCTTGTATTATGAACAGTGTTTTCAGCACAAAATGAAAAACAGCCCCATACAAACTACTATGAAGAAAATTAACTGTATCTCAAACCCTATTAAAACTTTACACGTTAGGATGAAATCCCTTCTTCATGTAGCCACTGATGATATTCCTATTGCCTTCGACAGGACTCAGTCTGACCTGGTTTATAATCCATGGAACTATTGCACTAGTACAACAATAAAGATGAAAGTATGTACGAACAAAATTAGAAAAGCTGAGGAACAAATAGATACTATAAGAAACTTAGATGAAAAGAAGCATGAGATATTTCACAAATTCATTAAAATACAGAAAAGATGAAAGAAATAAAATGTCTATTATTTCAGAGAAATGAGGACCAAATAATAGATGATGTAACGAAGTGCATCATCCTCACTATACTTTTTTCTTCATTCTTCACCATATAGGCTAACTGTGACCAGAAGCTCAGAATAATTAACATTAGCAACTGAATGCTAGAATTATAAGCCAGAATTCATTAACAGACAAAAAAGCTCTTAGATCACAATTTAAAAATATGTTTTTCCTAAAGTATTTGTGATTTGAAATCTTTGAATTATTAGCAGTCACTCTTGAGAACTTTTCAGAAAGTATAAAGGCTGAGGGGACATTTAATGGAAAAGTACAACCAGTAAACTAAATAAAGGAAAAGAATATTATGTATCATCTGCCTAGCTTATACTTAGAATGTTAAGACAATAAATTATTAATCAGTTATTTTCCTAGGAATCCAAAGTTGATTAAAAGTAATCACAACAGAATTACTGAAATCACAAAAAGCCAGTTTGATACCATTCCATGACAGCATAATTAAGTGCATAACACAAAGTATTAACATACATTTTTTTGCTGATATGTGACAATTCCATATGATGGTGTTAAAAGTATGGTAATATGTTCTCACTGTAAAATTATTCGAATCATTTACAGAGATATCATAGCACTTGTTCACTGACCATCTGAAAGAAATAATTTGCGTGCAGCATTACACAATATTAGAATTACAATTTAAGAACTAGTATTTGTGAATTACCTTAACCAGAAAGGTAGAATTACATGCAACATGATTCTGATAAACTTGAAAAATGGTAAAAAGAAATAAAATAAGATATAAAAAGACAATTCACACTGCCTAGGAAGGAAAAAAAAAAGAGAAATGCAGAATGGCTCACTAGGCAGATATACTGCAGAAGGTCTCAGGATTACAATGGGTTGCAAATGGAACATTAGTCAATATTGCAAAACCAGCAGAAAAAGGATGATTTAAAATATCTAAGTCCTGAGACATAAAGAGTAACTATTTCATTTTAGCCAGCATTTTTGAAGCCTTAAGGGGATTACTGAATGCAGTTTTAAGTCCTAAGAAAAGAACAGGATGAGATAGAAGTGACAGAATGTTAATGAATGTAGAAAAGGTGACCAGTGAGCACAGAACAAATGAAAAATATTAAAAGCCTTTCTTATTTAGTCTTGAAAAGACAACCTTGGGGTTACATGTTAACAGTCTTCCAATACACAAATTGTTGTAAGGAGAATAATCATTTGCTGTCAATGTTGCCACCAAATACAGAATCACAGAATCACAGAATATTACGAGTTGGAAGGAACCCACAAGGATCATCTAGTCCAACTCCCCAGCTAATGCCCATACAGGGACCGAACCCACACCCCAAATCTGTGGACATAAACCTAATTTCCTCACAGGCTCACAGGCTCATGGTCTGCCCAGGGAGGTGGTGGAGTCACCATCCCTGGAGGTGTTTAAGAGGAGACTCGATGAGGAGCTTAGTGACATGGTCTAGTTGGTGGGAGGCTGTTTGGGAGTTGGACTAGATGATCCTCTGGGTCCCTTCCAACTCAAAGGAACCTGTGAACCTGTGAACTTCTTGAAGAAAAGCTTCCGCTGTAACCCCCACCCCAGCTACCAGAAACCCAGTCCAAGAAAAACCCAATACACCTTCTTATTGAATTGAAGAACAGCTTGCCTATATCACTTGTGGACTGACCGTCTCCTTGTCCAGTCTGCCTGGACTTTAACAAAGCCTTTGACACTGTTTGCCACAGCATTTTCCTGGAAAAATTAGATTCTCATGGCCTGACTGGATGCACTGTTCACTGGGTAAGAGAATGGCTGAGTAACTGGGCCCAGAGTGGTGGTGAATGAAGTCACATACAGCTGTTGGCACTCTTCAGCATGCGTTCTCTAATATGTGTATTTATATTCCACATAATTTTTTTTCTTGAGTGACAGAGACCTTGATGTTTCTTGAAAATATTTCACATTATTTATACAGATAATGTATTAATTATATATAATATTCGTATATATTAATTCTCAAAACAAGTTAAAGATCATTGAGACAGGAATGGACTTTCACCAACTTATGTGTAAATTGGAAACAAATTTTTGATGAAGACCTTTAGTCACTAAATACTTAAAGATTATCATAATGGATAAAGTCTTGGGAAAAACTTCTCTGAAGGTCAGTGTAACTCTGGTTTGGTTGAATGGATTCATCCATCCCTTTAAAGGTGTATTTTGTGCACTAAGAGAATAAAATTGTATTTGAATGTGGGAAGGTAAAATTAACTGGGTTTTTTATTGTTGACCTTATCATGTACAGAAGACCAGCTCTGATACATGGGATGGTCCAAGATGAAAAAAAAAATTAAAAATGTTTTTCCATCCTGAGCACTTAAAAATGTATTTCTTGCTTTGTACAGAAAATATCATAATGATGTATCTATCAAATAATTTCTGTTAATGACACTAGAATATGGAATATTCTTTACATTAATTTGCTTTTCATTCCATTCCTGGAATGTGGGCTGTTTTGAGTCAGACTTAATTTCATTATAATTCTAACTTCTCTCAATTAGAAATTGTTAGACTATGCAAGCATCTGATATTCGCCTGTAATGTGACACCTCCACCAGGATGAGATCTGTACTCCCTTAATTGTGAATTTCAAGTTCCTTGCAGTGAACAGAGACCATCCTACACTTCTTAATATACTCATGGTTGGTTTCTAAGTTACATCAAAATGAAAAGTTAATGCATTAAACTACTTCACCTTTGGGGAGTCCCTTGTAAATATTTGTCATCTTAATATGTTCAATCATTAGTCAGACACTTAAGAATGTGTGAATAATATCAGTGCAGCTAAATTTTGGATTTGTTTTTTATGACTTTATTATTACTTGAACTCAGTTTGGACAGTACCTACCCAATGGATATAAAATACATTCATTTACAATCCCCAATTTCTCTCCAGGAGAATGAAAGGTATGAAACATTATAATAAGACTCCTCTCTTTTCTGTGTAATAATAAGAATGCTAAAGATTAAATATAAAAGACATTAAAATAAGGAAAATTTCAAAATTATTTTTAAAACATTTTATCAATAATATCTTTAGTGTTCACTTCTAAACACTTTGCCCTCTAAGAACAGATTCTGAGGGAAATAAAGATTTCATTTTACCACTTTTGATGTCAGAAATTATACAGGTGGATTTACCACTCCCTGCATATGACATATGTTATGGACTGAGATGTTAATAATAATATTATCTGGTCTCTGTTCACATATTTAATCAGAAACATGGACAGAATATAATATATAATAACATATTCTTTATCTGAGTGATTATTCGCAATAGCATTCATATATTTATCGGAGCAAAGTTGTCCTTTACAACACAAGTGAGGAACAGAACTTTCAAAACTTTCAAAGTGTTTTTTACTGAGGCAATTAAATAAGTCAGATAAGCGGTCTGACCATACAGTTTCCTATGAAGACAAAATTTCCAAATTAAATTAATTATTTTGTAGAAACATGACAAGAGAAATTAAATGTAAGCCCTGATCCTGGTCAATGTGTCTTGCTGTAGGTTTTTCCAAGACTCTGGGTTTTAAGATTAAAAGATTGAATAGATTTAAAGTTTGTTAAAATTGCCTTCTCTAGTTTATGTAGTGTATGAACAGATATGAAACTAATTTTTTTAAGTCTTATTTAAAAGAGACCAGAATTATTAATCATAGAATCAGAATCATAGAATATTCTGATTTGGGAAGGGACCTAGAAGGACCACTGAGTCCAAGTTTTAAGTGAATGGCCCATAGAGGAATAAAACCCACAACCTTTCCTTTGCTAGCACTGTGTTATAAGCTAATCTCACTATACCAATATAATTTAACAGTGAAAAACATATCAAAAACATGTTATTGATTTCTACATTGTACATTCAATCCACTGAAATATTAACAAAAATTTTAAATATTCTTGAAAATTAAATAGGTTGGGTAAGGAATACACTCTGTGAAATCTATTTGTAGTCACAAAATCACAAGATCATTTAGGTTAGAAAAGATCCCTAAAACACCTGCATCCGGTGTGAACAGGTCAATGTCCTTCTTCTCATGGTAGCAGATCTCAAGCATCAGGTAGAAAGGCTCCGGAGCATCAGGGAAAGCGAAAGGGAGATTGACTCTCAGTAAGGATTGGAAATCTGAGGGGGTGGAGGTCCACTCTCACAAGAAGAAAGGTGAAGATCTGATGGATGATGGAGACTGGGAACTGGTCTCTAATTGTGGGGAAAACAGATTCCTGTCCTGCCCTCCACCGCCATTTCAGATGCTGATTTGAAGAAAATCAGTCAG
>WEKX01001610.1:284-12181 GCA_013390025.1 Pitta sordida | reverse complement strand
CCAGTCCCCGCTCCCCCACGCCCCGATCCTGATCCTGTCCCTGTTGCTCCCACTCTGCCACTGCCCCCCCGCCCCGCACCGATCCCATCTTTGGCAACTTTTGTGGAGCACAGCCAGACATCTGAAACAAGCCCCACTCCCAGGGCCCACCCTCCTCCTGACCTTATGGCTACGGGCGTGGAATACTCAACTACATAGTGGGTTCACTATCTTTGCGGATTTCACTACTCATGGGAGGCGGACCAGACCCAACAACCCGTGAGTAACGGGGGTTCACTGTATTGTCAAATAAAGCATAGGGTGAAACGTACTATCATTGAGTCCTATCCCTTACATTAATCTTTTGAAAGGTTTAGAAAATACTGCGTGCTACAAAGCACTGTGGGTTGTTTTGCCTATGTTTTCTTTTCTTTTTACACTTAAAAAAAAGGAGACCTGTAGTATGACAATTCAGGGAAATGGAAGAAATGACCAAGAACTTTACTGGTATCTTATATTTTTAAAAACACTCATAAATAAGAATGCAAAATGACCTTAAAAAGTAGACCAGGCTTTTTACTCCAGAGGAAGAAAAATAAGACTCTGGTAATCTGATATACCTAAAATTCATTCTTGACCTCTGTTACATAAATTAGACTATCTATGAAAGTGTAAGTAAGATGCAACAATAAGACAGCAGAGATTTTTTTGATACCATCTGGAACACGCTTGTCCTCCTCTCAAAAATCTGTTGCTAGATAGAGCCAAATTCTCACACATTAGTGAAAACTGAAGTCTAGCAAACCTCAAATCAAATCATGCTTCTGGAAAACAAGAATGTACATGTGATCACTGAAAGTTACAATGCATAGAATTAGTTAGATAAGATGGTGCAACAAGCAAGATCCAAGCCTTGTCTTTCAGCATTTCCTTATGGGTGTTAATTAAACAGACTTCCATGTGCCTCATATCTCAAGATTATATTTCTATATCTTGGTCAGATAACACCTTGTTTAAAAGCACAGTTTCTGTTGTCAAACAGAAACATGCCCTTGCTACTGTTTGGAACACAATCACAGAAAAGTGCTTCATAGATGATTAGATAACATTTCAGTTTTGAATCTTACTTCATTCATGACTTATTTATATTTATTTCAACTTGTTACAGCATTATCCTGTAATTTAAGTTGTTCCTTTTGCTCTGTATTTATTGCTAATTACATACATAGGGTCTTGATATTCCTTCTTGACTTTCACTTTGCATAGCTAGGTAAACTAAACAGCTCTAGTAATACTTTTAGTCTTTTAGTATTTTCTTAGTCATTCCAGTTGGTTTTCCTTATGATTTACTTTTCTTTGAAATTAAGTTACCAAAAATGTACAACGTAATCTTTTAGTTATTTGTAACATATAATGTTACCAATAAGTTTTTCTGTTGCTGAAAGTAACTTTTTGCTTAATCCTGGAACTGTGATTGTCTTTTTCATTATATCACCCTGTCGTGGTTTGACCCTGGCTGGATGTCAGAGATTCACCCACAACCTCTCCTGGAGGAAAAAAACTGAAAAATAACTTGTTACGGGCAAAGCAAGGTAAACTACAAGTGAAGAATATAAAGGATTTATTTATTAACTAACAAGATCAGAGCTTGATGTGAGAAGCATCATTTTAAAGACAACCTTTTCCCCCCACCACTCCTTNTTTTTCTTTTCTCCCAAATATGCTTATTCACAGAGGCATCTTTATCTCTAACCTTGAATTCCATGGCAGCTACTGAGGCCCAGGCAAGAGTTGAGCTGTTAACCCCCTTGCTGTCAGAGGAGCAAAAATCCTAAACCAGGACACACCCTTTGGATTATACCATGATTGGTCAGTTCATGTACCCCGATTTTGATTTAGAAACACCTCCCTTACCTCCCTAACAGCTTCAGTCAAGGACCAGATAGTTTGCAGCAGAAGGGTTTGCATTTAAGTAAGATTCCATTTCTTAATACAATGAGCCCCTGGGTATTGCGGGCCCACGAGGCCAGGTCTGGGGCGTTAAGTCCGTGATTCTCAAAGACAGTGAACTCATGAATATGCAATTAAACCCCACCCATTCCTCCGCTGCTCTGGCCAGGCCGCCTGGCTCCCAGCTCTCTCCCGTTGGCACCACAGGATGGATGGGATGGGACCAGAATGGGATGCTGTAATTATTAAACTGACACTTTTCTCATTTCTTTCCCTTTTTTTTTTCTTTTTTCCCTGGCCTTGGTGTGTGCAAGGAGTCAAATCCCCCAGGTCATCCAGGCGTTTCCTCACTCCTCACACCCACTGTGCCCCATTCCCTTCCGTGGCTTCCAGCTGCTGGTTCCTGGTCCCAGCTGTGCGGGGAAAGATGAAGCTGGAAAGTTGTGTTCCAGATGCAGTTTCCCTCTGGGCATGTGACTGGGAAAAGCAAGAACTCAAGCCACCTGCCGCATGCTAGCCTGGCCCCCTTGCCCAGACCGTTGGAGCTGGAGCCTGAAATGCGCAGCAGGAGAAGTGCGGTGGGCCCGATCCCATGGAACCTTGGCCAGAGCAGGGGCACTGCCCCTGGACACCATTTCAGGGAAGGTGCCACCGCAAATCGCCTGGGCACCGCTGGCCCTACCCGCCTTGCAGCCCCCTGGGTGCTCTCTTCTTCTGCCCCTCGGGGGCCCAGCCTGCCGTGGCTCCCTCCCCTCACTGCTCCCGGTGGCTCCTGGGCAGGGCTTATTTACATATTCATATGCCCGTTTACATATCCATGAGCTGTCTGCCTTCATGGTGTTTCCTGCACATGTGCAGCAGTGCTTTTCTCTGAAAAATGAACAGCGAAGTATTGGAAACGCAGAGAGGTGAACCTCGGATAAGAGGGGTGTCTTCTGTATTAAATTTCCCCCTTTTTATTATTGTATGTGATTCTTTATGTCTAGAAACACTCAAGTTCAGCTGATAAACACGAGTGGGTTTGGACTACACATTTCAGTGTATTTCTGCTATACAGTATATAACTTTGCAAAACAAAACTTGTGCTGCCAACTTTTATGACTAAGACAAAAACAGTTGTAAAATTCAAGTTGGTTGTAAAATCATAGGTTTGGATTTTTTCTCTTCTGTTCCAAAAATAGATTATAGATCTTCATTTCGGTATCTTTAGTATTCAGGATTCTCTGTAATTCAAAGGGTTAGAAACTTATTTAAAAATGATATATTTGCTTTTTAAATGAGAGAGCTGACATTGCTGTTTTTCTGCTAGATATGTAGATCACCTAAGTAATATTTAACTTGCATGAATTTTTTAAACAGCAATGAATTCTCTAGTTAATAGAAGGTGAAACATAGTCAACTACAGAGAATTCATGATCTTATACTTTAGTGATAAAAATATTTAGAAGATAGTCCATTGAAAAGCAAGCATATTATTCAGAGAAAATAGAACAACTATTTTGGCTGTATACTTCCACTTATAACTGGGCCTGAACTATGCCCGTTAATGGTAATGTAAAAATCTGACTCCGTGTGCCTCTTGAAGCACCACCTTTGTATTTTCTTTTCTCACCTTTCTGACTTTTTCATTATGTAAGCAAGGCCATGTAGATCTGAGATTTGAGTACTTCACTGTCCCTTTTCTGAGAGTGACGAGCAACAGAAGTTTAGGGAAGAATATGAACAGCTGTAAAAGTGTAGAACAGCTTAGCTGCCAAGAAATAGAAGTTCAGGGACTTTTTGAGGCACTGTTGTAGATGGATTGTCTCCGGTAGACCTGTTTTCCAATTTTTAAATAAATTTTTCAGTCCATTTGGTGGTTTAGCATCCACAGACTACAACTACAAGATGTGAATGATGTCCCTCATGGAAAAAAGTGTTTCTTTTTTGCTTCTTCTGAAACTTGTAATTAGAGAATTTCTTCAGGCATATTCAGTTTTCTGTTTATCTTTTCCCTTTCTTACATCATTTTATGGACTGAGATCTTCTTTCATCAACTTACAGTGTCTCTTTTCAAAATTTCAAAGCATTATTCTGTGCTTCTGACCACTATTGCCCACTAAGCTGATACTTAAGAAAAGTAGTGACAGCGTTTCAGGCTTTTGAATAGAAAATAACTTATACAGTCAGCTCTCTTCCACTTCTCACACCCCAGATCCAGATAGTAGCTTCACATCTTTGTGGCATGATTTTTCAGTGATTAAGGAGGCCTGCTTTGGGACTGAGCATGCGCAACCTGACACACATGAATATTCAAAGTAGGCAGTCATGAATAAGCAAATCCCTCGCCCCCTGCCTATGCCAGCAACACCCCAGGAGAGACAGCAAGGCTGGCTTGGCCTCTGAGTGTGCTAGCTCCGTTCCGATGGTGATGGGCTGGCCAGGTACACCCAGCTGCTCACTCTCCTCTGCCCGACCAGTGGGCGAGCAGAACTCAGAAGTCCATACAGCCCCAACTAGGTCCAAATTTGCGTATTAATAAGCTGCCAGTCTACGCTGATGGAGGGCTATGTGGGTAGGGGGCAAGACCCACAATATCGTGGTATTGGAGGGTCGACTATAAATGGCCTTTTATAAGTTAATTCTGCTTAAGTTTATTTTTGTCCTTTTACATTTTTTAACACTTAATATTATCAGCTATCTTATTACACAAACATTATTGTAAGATCTCTGTAGCAATTCATAGTGTCATGTCAGTGTTTGAGTCTGTTTAGAAGTCATCTATATATATAAACTGAATATTATTAGCACACATCTTGTGCTTATGAAGGAGATAGAGGAAACTTGGAAGCCAGGTATGTACTTTTACAATTCTACAGCGATTATTATGCATCCAAACTTCTCAGGTTCACGTGGGGGATTAATTTGTCACAAGCTAACTAACGCTCATTTTGCTCAAAAAAATCACAATCTTTCTCTAACTGTACATTCTTAATGCTTTATTTTTCTCTTGCTTTTAAGGACCCTTTTTCTTGAGAATTGAGTCTATCTGGTAACCATCCCCCTGTTTTTAAGGTCTATATAAAACCCATGTGCAATGTAGTCCTGTGTGCTATTACACAGTAACTGCAAAATGACCATGACATTAGAACTAGTCAGCATGGATTTAGGAGAGGTAGGTCTTGCCTATTTCATGGTTGATGAAAAAAAGACTGTGGATGTTGTGTACTTGGACCTTAGCAAAGCCTTCGACACGGTTTCCTGTGATAAGCGTCAGGANGACAAGGATGGTGAAAGGACTGGAGAACAAGCCCTATGGGGAGCAGCTACGGGAACTGGGTTTGTTCAACCTGGAGGAGAGGAGGCTCAGAGGTGACCTCATTGCTGTTTACAACTACCTGCGAGGAGGTTGCAGTCAGGTGGGTGTGAATCTCTTCTCTCAGGCTGACAGAACCAGAACAAGAGGACATGGCCTCAAACTACGCCAGGGAAGGTTTAGGCTGGATGTTAGGAAGAGGTTTTTCACAGAGAGAGTGTCCTTTCATTGGAATGGTCTGCCCAGCGAGGTGGTGGAGTCGCCATCCCTGGAGGTGCTTAAGAGAAGATTTGATGATGAGCTCAGTGACATGGTCTAGATGTTGGGAGGCTTGGATGGATGGAGCGTGGTGCCCATGGTTCCACGCTTGTGGGCCTGATCCCTAGGTGGACGTTTGCTTGGGAGTTGGACTAGATGATCCTGTGGGTCCCTTCCAACTCAGAATAACCTGTGAACCTGTGATGGAAAGAAAGAGAAAGGTAGAGAAGCACCAAGTTTTCCTTTTTTCTTAAGTATATTTCCTTTTTTTCTTCAACTGTAGTCACCAGATATGCAGTCCTTGGTAACATAAGTGGTGCTTGAAGGTCTGTTATGTTTCCTACTCTATGTGCTCAACTGTCTTTGTCCGTTTTAATAGCTTAATTTAACATATAGGGATCACTAGAAAGTCTCACCCTGGCTTCACTAGGAGATAGATCAACCCTGTTAATTCTCCTATAGACTATTACCTTTCTACAACTTTATTCATTAGTTTGGCAACTTCAAATTAAAAAAAATCCAGCTTAATTTGCTTACTTGCTATAACTTGGATTTACACAGCTTTAGAAGGTAATAAAAAACGTGTCAGTGAATGAGATAAGATACACAGTATAACTCTACAAAGCTAGCAAATTCCATCTCCTACATCCAGCTTCAATTCCTAGTAAAATAATAAAAAAATTAAGGAATCTTAAATCTACACAGGGCCCTACTGAGCTCTACAGAAGAGTTCAGGGTAATCTCTTAAAGAGTCATGCTTCATTTCAATTCATCTGGGCCTAAGTACAACTGCATTTATTGAAAAGAGACGGAATGATGTCATACAGTAGCTTAGAATAAATGGTTATGTTTTGGATGGGAGATAAATGAAAAACATATGGATTTGTGTAATCTGATCATATGCCACTTTCTATTAAAGTATCTAGAGATTATGTGAATTAAATACTCTGATGATGCTAAACCAGAGTAGTTTCTAACACCTGAGTTTAGAAAAAACGGGGATAAAATAGTATTAAGACCTAGAAAAATGGCATCTGTAATGCAGTAAGTATGATGCTGTGTTTGTACAGGAAGATGAGGAAGTGCATGCCTAACTTTGAATATGTGTCATCAATTAGCCTACTCAGAATGCAGTTTATATGACTTGTCCTAGACAGCTGGAGACTTTTTTGTCCATTCTAATCTGTCCCATAACATCTCACACATTCCCACCTCTAAAGACGCGATTTACCATCCCTCTGGGTAGATATGCTGCAAATGCTCATTCATAGCTTCTTCAAGTCAGGCAGTGCATCCTTGAGCAGCATGTTGGATGACTTCCTATGGATTTCTAGATACTTAATAAATAAACAGTAGTTGAGTCAAAGTGGAAGCATAGATACTGGGGACTGTACTTTTTGTGCTCTCAGTGGCTCTCAGTAGCTTTCTATTCTGTTACATGTTATTGGTATTGGATCATGGTAAAGAGAATATGTATTAAGAGATGTCAGAGATAATGTGTTTGTCTGCTTATACCTTACTTCAATTTATTGTAGTGAAATCACGCTATAAACAGAAATGGTTTTACATTGTTCTTCCTCATACAACTTAACTGTATAGTGGTTAGGGATCATTTGTTAGTTATGTATACAGGAAGAATATATGGATTATATATGGATTATATATATAACGATTTTTTTAATCTTTAAAATAATTTGGCTTAGAGATACTTTACTAGTTGTTCAGACTTCTATTTTTACCCCCAATGCCCTTAAACACCTACACCAACTGTCTTTGAAGGCTGTGTAATTAGCTCCCACAGGCAGCTTGAGCTTTTGTTTGAAGCTTCATTTCAGAGAAAATCCCTTGTGAACCATCATATATTTTTTTAATTCATTTGCCAGGCTGAATTATAAACTGCTATACATATAATGCTTACACAGCTAAAACAGGTATCTCTTTCCTTCTCCTATTAGTAGTCTCTTTTTTTTCTTTGACTAATGACAAGCTCCTCATACTTATACCTCTTAGGTATAAGTGGCAAAATAGGCCTTCCTTGCTGAAGTATGATTTTTGGGAAGTAATTTTTTTAATGAGATCACAGTGTAAATTAATTAGTTTATCATGTTTTCTGCTTGGTAGGGTATTCATGTAGCCTCTGGCACAAATGTGGATGTTCCTGCATATGAAACGTCTCAAAAGAAAATTATAATTGTATCTTTTTTTCTCTTATATTTTTTGGTTGCAGAGTGATTTTTTTTTTCCACTTTGCAGGTCCTGTTATGAAAAATATATTAAACATATTTTATGAAGACATCTTACTTTCCCCACATTGTATTTGAATAGCAGAATGGTTGAATAGGCTTTCTATGTGAGGCACAAGTGTGCTGAATGACAATATTCCTGTAGCAGAATATAGAATGTAGAAAAGCATAATGTAGCACATGTTATATTTCTTCACCAAAAAGGGAGGATTTATTTATTCCTTAATGGTAGAAAAAGAGGAACTTTAATAAAGTTTTTACTATTTGTTTTTTTTTTCTTCCGTAAATTGCTATAACACAGTAACTAGAAAGAACAAAATGTTAATGCTGAAATTTTAGCTGAAGCTGATATAATTTTGAGATGAGCAGCGGACTAAGGTTGCAGTGAGCTGTGAAAGCACAATGAATATTGAGAATGATCAGAATGCAAAATAGTTCAGATATTATTGTACTGTAAATATAAGGTTTTCTTAGTTTGAAGTGCCTGGATTATTTGATTAGCTAATCTGTATATACTGTATTTAAATTTAGTGAAACATTAAGAGAATGTTCACATAACATATTTAAAATTCAACATTGAATTGTGTGCCTGTTCCCAATAAAAGACTTGTGGACCACTGCACGTTCTGCAGGGGTTACTAGGAATTTAAGCTTCGTGTGTCTTTGAAGAAATAATTTACTCTTAAAATATTCTTATTCCTTTTTTAATGTTATCATAAAAACCTTTACTTTCCAACAGTTTTATTTAATTTTGACATAAGGTTTGGGATTTTTTGATGGTCTCTAAATACATATTATTGTAGCTTCCACAGGTTTTTATGACAAAGGTTAAAAATCACATTTCTCTATTCTGATTTTAGCATTAAAAATAAACTATTATAGAGTTTCAATTTTCATTTTAGCTTTAATTCCCATAGAAATGTTAATTATATTTAAATCATAATATCTTTTTTATTTTTTAATGTCAAAGTCTACGGTCAAATAATATTGGGCTATGTTTTGACTGAGGATGAGGAAAGGAATATTTATCTAAGCAGTTTCCTAGGTTTCTGAGTATATGCTCTTCTGATCCTCATACTGGCTGAGTGTAAACTTAGCTGCTTACATAATTTCTATTTTTCTTTTTCAAAATCTAAATGAATATTTCAAATTGGATTCTGAGAACTTCGTAGGAATTCAAGTTTCAATGAAGGCCTTTTGGAACCAAAATAATACCATAATTTCCTGGCATGAGTGTGTTGCAACTGGGGAAGAAAGTGCTGCAGTTTGATCAAAGGGTGAAAAGTAAGTGAAGGTTCAAAAATTTTCGTATAAGTGATTTGTCTTGATATACATTAGATGATAACAAAATTGATTTTCCCTCTTAGTTGCATCACACAATTTTTGGTTGCAGAGTGATTGCATAGTTTTTCCTTAGTAAATTTTCAAGATATTTCCTCTTACTGAGTAGCTTGAAAAAAGAGGAAAAAAAGGTGACTTAAGATACTTATTAAGGAGGAGATATTGCAAATTAGATAAGGGGCAATAGTTAATCTTTGATGCAGTTGTGAGTGCAATCTCAGTAAATAAAAATTATAGGTGGTAATACAAAAATAGTTCCTTAATAAGCATTTGTGACTTTCAAGTGTTTATTTAAGCATTGCTTGTTTGGGGGACATGCTTTTCTTGACTCACCAGCTGAGAATCTCTTAGGAAGTGCTGTTCAGATCTCACAATAAAGCAATAAGGATCCTATTGAAATAAAATTAACTCATACAAGTACTCTTTCTTTCCTATGATGTGTAACTATGTGTATTTAACATAGCCCTGCATTTTGACCTTGTAAACATGAGCCAGTCAGTCTGTCAGCTCACATTAATGCTTAAATTCACAGGTTCACAGGTTATTCTGTAAAATATCTTAAGGAAGGCATCCAAGTTCAGACCCTGTTAGGGCATGAGGTTTTCAAGACTGTTTACAAAAGATGCCTTCTCAAGTCACTTGGTAATAACCACTGTATGAATGTCCCTCAGAAAAATAATGAATTTATATTTCAGTAGCATTTAAAAACATTGTTATACTTTCCAGCATTCACCACCTTATAAATTGGCTGGAACTTTCCGACTGGATATTGTTTTTGTGGCAATAATATAGTACTTTAGCAAACTATTTTAAAACACATATTGACAGGAAAATCTGGCATTATCTAAAACTGTTGACTTTTAAGGTTTATTTCTCTGTTTTGTTCTGACAGGTCAGTCTAAAAAAGGGTCCAGAAGCATCTTCTCTCTTTAACAAAAATCTAAAATTTCCCATAAAATTTGATACAATGGGATTCACTTAATTTTATCTAAGCTGGTATCAGTAAATTGCCACAGTAATCTGGATTGTTTCATGAGGCACCTGTATACCTTGGAAATATGTATTTTTGTAATATTCAAAGCAATGTGCACTCACAGCCCTGAAAGCCAGTCCTGTTCTGGGCTATATCACAAGAGCTGTGGTTGAGGGAGGTGTTAATGTTCTATTCTGCTCTCACAAGACCCCACCTGCAGTCTTCTGTCCTGCTCTGGGTCCTCAGTACAAGAAACATGTAGACCTGTTCCAGAAGAGGGACAGAAAGACACTCAACTGGTCCCCTCTGGGGACAGAGAGATAAGATTATTTATTTTAGAAAAGAGAAGAGTCCAGGAAGTATTTACAACACCTTCCAGTACTTGAAGGGGAGACTACAAGAAAGACGGAAAGGGACTCTTTATGAAGGAGCGTAGTAACAGTGAGGGACAATGGTTTTAAACTGAAAAAGTGTAGATTAGGATTAAAAAAAAAGGAAAAGAAAAATTATGGTGGGGGTGGTGAGGCACTAGTATAGGTTTTGCAAGAAATTGTGGATGCTTCATCTCTGGAGGTGTTCAGGGTAAGGCTACCATGTCTAGTGGAAGGTGTCCCTACCCATGACAGGGAGGTTGGAACTAGATGATCTGTAATCTCTCTTCTAACCCAAACTGTTCTGCGATTCCATAATTCACTTTCTATGTAATTTAAAGCTCTGTAACATATCCTAAATACTAATTTTGACTAAGTTAAGTAGAATCTTTCTTATATTTGTAGTCAGAGATTTGAGGTACTTGTAATTCAGTGTTAGAAACTGAAAAATTAAGGGAATAATGCAAACCAACTTACTAAATATCAATTCAAAAATCAGAACACTCCAGGAACAGTAAATCAACTCTAAGTTTTAGGCTTAGGGCCATTTTCCAGTTAAATTTTATAAATATTTGCTAAAAATATGTAACAGGATATTTGCCTGCTCAGAAGTCATGAAGTCTTGTTAATATGAACTAAAAAGATGTATTTGAAATTTGATACTGCTTAGTCAAGCTGCATCAATTATGTAGCAACTGTTTTATTAGTCCTTCCGTGTTTCTTGACATTTTAGTTATTCCATGAAGACACTTGTTAAAATAAATTCAAAGCTCTCTGAGTTATTTTGCAAAGATTCTTTGATACTGTTTTGGAAAATAAGCCAAAACCCGCTCAGGCATTATCAAGTAAAAAGGCCATGCTTTCAGATCCTGCTTTAAACCTGTTGAGGTCTGAGTCAATCCTCTTTTTGTCTCTACGTTCACTGGACATTTGGAGGGCAGTCGTCATCCTTGCTGTCAGTTATGCAGAGAGAGAAAGAACATTCATTCCAGATGGTCTCATTCTTTTTATCAGATATGTAATGGTGATAGACAGCATGTGAGTTAGGCAGCAAGAAGAGAAACAAGACAGAGGTAAAAAATATAGATGTCAAACATATCCTTTAAGTCTTCTTTTTTGCACAATAATGGAATAGATACCCATGCAGGGCAGGTATCCTTTGCATCTCAGAAAGCAATGTATGGCTTTACAGCATACAAAGGTGCAACACGGGGTGAGGTAAAAATATACTATACATTTTATCATTTTCTAAGACTAAAGAATATTGAAAAGTTTCAGAGAAATCTCAAAGAATGAAGAAGAGACGGCTCCAGGGAGGTCTGATTGTGGCCTAGAGTGTATAAATAAGTTTGTAAGAAAGATAGCAAAAGACTGTTTTTCAGGGCCCATAGTGACAACACAAGAGGCAATGGTTTTAAACTGAGAGTAGATTTAGATTGGACAAGAGGAAAAAAAATATGAGGGTAGTGAGGCACTGGCACAGGTTG
>WEKX01001608.1:8507-26272 GCA_013390025.1 Pitta sordida | reverse complement strand
GCCCGGCCTCGCCGCCCGCACCCCTTCCCTCGAGTGTAACTGGTGCCCGTGGAATGGAGTCTCGGTAGTTCCGTGTTACCTTCCCTTTCCCGTTTGGGTTTGGAGTTTTGTTGTTTTTTTTTTCCTCGCCCCTCTGCAAAAGATTTATTAAACTTTATAGTTTATCTGGGTATGTTGGATGCTTTGACAATAAATGACTTTATTTTCTTCAAAGCCCCTGGATGTTAATCGATGCGGGGGAAGTGGGTAGCGGGGAGAGAAACAGCCCTGCGGCTGCGAGGTGGGAACTGGGACCCCGGCCGGGCCAGGTTGTGGGGAAAGGCAGAGACTCCNCGCCGCGCCCACCCGCCTGTACACGGCCGAGGCGCTGGCCGCCAAACTGCCGGGCGGCGGGGAGGCGGCGAGCGGCGGCGGGGGGCTGCCCAAGCAGAGTCCTTTTCTCTACACTACGGCCTTCTGGCCCAAGAGCTCGGCGGCAACGGCGGTGGCGGGGCCGCTGCAGCTGCAGCTGCCGTCGGCGCTGACGCTGCTGCCGCCGTCGTTCACCTCGCTGTGCCTGCCGGCCCAGAACTGGTGCGCCAAGTGCAACGCGTCCTTCCGCATGACCTCGGATCTGGTCTACCACATGCGCTCCCACCACAAGAAGGAATACGCTCTGGAGCCCCTCGTCAAGCGCCGCCGCGAGGAGAAGCTCAAGTGCCCTATCTGCAATGAGTCCTTCCGCGAGCGCCACCACCTCTCCCGCCACATGACCTCTCACAACTAGCGGGGACCCCCTCGCCTCCGGGGACTCTCCCGGGACCCCCGTCCGGCTACCCCCGCGCCGCCCGCTGCTCCCGCCCTTTCCCTTTGATGCACGCGTTTCCACTGTCCGGGGAGGGCCGGGGAGGGCAGAGGGAGAGGAGGAGGAAGTGAAAAAGAAGAAGAAGAGGAAAAAAAAGAAGGGGGAAAAAAAAAAGGTAAAAAAAAGAAAAAGACAAGCACCGAGGAAAAAGAGAGAAAAATCAAATGACTTTAAAAATACATTTTTTAAATGTCATATATTGCAACATATTGATGCATTTGTCATACGTTTCTACTTTTAAATTATTAAGCACTTATGGTTTAGATGTAATAATAATTCTATGTCAGGGTAAATTNCTCCTGTCTCCTCTCTGCTCTCCTTCCCTGCTCACCTGCCTTCCTTCGGTCCCTCCGGGGTCCGTCCATCTTTCCTCTGTGCATCTTTGGGTTTGCCTGGCATTTTATTCACCCTTTATTTGTCCCTTTCACTCTGTCCTTCCCTTCCCTTCCTTTCCTCTGCCTTACATGGTTTTGATTTCGTATAATTTCTTTTTGCTTGCCTTTCTTTTTCTTTCTGACTACCTTCCTTTTTCTTTCAGACTTTATGTATTTTCTGTCTCTTCCTCTCATTCCTCTATTTATTATTTTCTTTTTTTCCCTTTTTCTTTNTTTGCTTCACACGTCCCACCCCACGCCTGCCAGGAGCCTTTATTGCTCCCAACCTCGCCAGGGTTGTGGGTGGTCCGCAGTTCGCAGGGACGGCAGAGCCCCGGGGGTCGGGGTGAAAGGACCCAGAGGAGTTCCCAGCCCGGGGTGTTTGGGAGCAGGAAGTGCTTGAAGGGGCCAAGGGTGGGTCCCCTCTACCCTGGTGCATTACTGGGGAGATGGCACCACAGCCAGGGACACACGAGAGGGCTCAGGAGAGGGGAACCCCCCTGGGCAGAGGGACACAGTCTGGTCCTATGGGCACCACATGCAGCAGGTACATTTGGTGTCAGCCCCGAGTATTTGGGGGCGTACGGGAGGACCCTGAGAGACGCAGTAGCCCGGAGATATGCTGGAAACCCATTCCCACACGCACAGGCGAGGCCCGGGGATCGCAGTGATGAGGCTGTGCGTCGCTTAGCGAGTCACAAGCAAGGAAAATATCCCAGAACCGCACACTGTCGTGCAAATGGGGTCAGGGTACAGCCGGCGTCTGCTGTTGCGGGATTTGGGGTTTGCGTGTAGTACGCGGACCTGCTGCAAAGCCCTTACAGCTCCCGAGGAAGTGTCTGGAGCTTTAGCCAGGGCGTGCTTAAAACCCTGCACACTTTGACAAGCCTGCTTGTCTCTCCTGAGGAGCGCTGGCAGCCAGGACTGGCCCTTACGGATGTGGGACGACACGGCCGAGAAATTTAGTGCCATGGACTAATGGTCCATGATACTATTCACTCCATCAGCGCACTGACTGCGGGATCGTATCCATAACCCCAAACCACGCCAGGAGCTGAAACGACTCCCCGGCTGTCATTTGCCCCGTCAGGAATACTCACGGCTCCACCTGCTGCCCTTAATTGAGGGGGCGAAACACTAATTACTCCCAGGAACTTCCCTTAAAAGCCGTGCCGCCCTTGCGGTGCCCCTTTCTAAGAAAAGATCTGGGGTGTTTCTCAGGATGCTGGGCCCGAGTCCCGGGAATGCGGGCAGCCTGCGGGAATACCGCAGAGATGCCGGGGGCGGCAGAGGCGGGTGGGCACCGCCATCTAGTGGGGCCTCCCCACTATGATGCTCCGGGCTCCTCTCCCACGGCACCTCTACTTCTGCATTCCCAGGACAGCTCTGGAGCCGGGTCCCTCCTGTGCCTGAGGAAGCTCAGAGAGGCGGTGTAAATTATGCTCTCCCCAGCTCCCTGCGCTCCTCCCGAGTCCCGGCGCTGCTGGAGAGCTGGTGCTTTCCCTCCCCGGGAGCCCAGAGCACACCTGCGGGTCTCAGCACCTCGGCACATAGAGCATCTCTTCCATATAGTCCAAATATTTTGAACTGGGCTGGGACCCCGTACTGCTCTAGCAGCAATCCTGCAGGACCCTGCTTTATTTTTGTTCCTTGTGACTCTCTCTGCTGGCACGGTGCTAAGCTTCATGACTTTCCCCATGGGGTCTGTCTGTGCTGAAGTACCCCTGCATGCAGTCAGCTCTCCAAAGCACTATTAGACAGGACACGTGTGGCGCAGCAGGTGGTGTGGTGTGACTGTCACACGAAGCTCACACTGTTCCTCTCCATAACCACAAAAAAAATCTACAGGACTAGCGGGCAGAAAATTTAATCAAAGGAGTTGGACTTCGTTTTGGTGAAATCTGACATCAAATTTCAAAGTGATAAATCAAACCCCAATTGATGTTTCCTGCACCGGAAGGATGTGGCACAATAAGGGCAGTCAGTACCTGTGTTCCCGTGCAGTTGGGTGTTGAATGAAGGGGAGTCGCAGGAGCTCCCCTTGGGCCATTTGGGCTCAAGTCTTGGCTACAGCAAGTCCCTCACTCTCTAGAGCTGCACTGGCTTTCCTCAGGTCAGCGTGAGTGCTGTGGCCAGACACTGCTTCATTGTCCATTTTAACTCTTTCCCTGTTGGTGGTTGACACAGTGTCATGTCTTGCTCAGCGCAGAGGCTTTCATCTGTGCAGAATGCTCTCCCAGCATCACAGCATAGAAAATACGGTGTTGGAGCCTGGCTTGGGCATTTCTCTGAGACAGAGCTGCCCTTGCGAGCCTGTGCCAGAGACACATCTGTGTCTGCTTCCAAAATCTACCCGCAAAGGGCATCTTCAGTGTGCTCTGAGAGAGAGGAAGTGCAGCCTTCAGCTCTTGGGAGCCCCTTCGCTGCAATGCTCATGGTAAGGCTGCTCTGTCTGCAGCCAGGCCACAGTAATAACAATAATAAACCAGTAAATGCTGATATTAATGATCTTCCTGGGGTGCAGCAGGAAAGTTAGCTTTCCTGTTTGAAAGCAAGTCGGAATTGTTTGTTTTAATGTGTGTCAGTGACATGTGTGGGCAGAACTGTGCTTTGTAGGGGGGTTGTTTTAGTACGAGCAGCAACAGTAGTCGGGCGGCCACGGGCTGCAGAGCCGGGGACTCTGCACCCTTGGGCTGAAGCCAGGAGCAGCTGCCTGCTTTGGGGCCTGATCCTACCCAGCCAAAGGCAGTGGGAACTGTGCCTCCGGCTCCAGACGGCAGCACGTTTGGGATGGATTAGTCGGACACGGGCAGTGGAACTCCCCATCTCCGTGGGCACAGAGCTGTTTTCACCCAGATTCACCCAGGTCTGGAGAGAAGTGTCCGGGAAAGGTTTTCCCGGCTGGCAGTCCCTGCTAAGCATCCCTGAGCATCCTCATGGTGAGCGCTTGAAGTGGCGCCTGCAGATGTTGCCCCAAGAATCTCAGTGCTGGGTTTTCTACAGCACATGAAGATGCCGAGCTGCGTTCTGGAGCGATGGACGTCTGCTGCCCGGCAGCTGACACTGTTTGCTACTGTTGTTCCGTGAAGGCTGAGCTCCTCTTTGCAAGGTATGTATCCCTAGTTAACATCCAATATGCTAAAATTGGAAAATCTGCTATTAAGATTTGATTTTAATATCCAGCTCTTGAAAACTAGTTATTCAGCTTTGGATGTCTAAGGCAAGGCTGAAATACTTCCCTTGTTTTGAAAATAGTATGAGCTGTACAGTATTTCTTCTCTATTTTCCCTATTGCTAAGGTCTCATTTTGGGGGATGGGAAGAGAAAGACCTTACCCAGTATCAAAGGTTGGATTTAAAACAAATACACTCAAAAAGTAATATGCATAGGGTACGTTTCTTCAAGATACCCTGTATGCAGAATGGCTGTTTTGCACTGAGGGTTTTTTGGTTTTTTTAAAAGAGATACTGCTTTTCACTTGTTAGAATTTACTTTACTTCCTTATCCAGGCTCGTGAGGTGGCTTGCGAGTGATCTCAGTGGCATCCATGCTCGGGGGGCATGTCACCCAGTTGCATCTGGACTCCCCACAGCACCTAGGTAATCATCTTAATTAAATTAACCTGGTTTAGTGCAAATCCTACTGGTAACACATTCTGCTTTTCGCTTTCCGGGGAATTGCTCCAGCAGCTGCAGCTCTCGGTGTCCCCCAGGAGTGGGGACACCTCCGCAGGGAGTCGTAGGGCTCCAGATACTCCTTCCTGCTGAGGTGAGTCTCCTTCAGACCACACCTGTTCATTGCAAAGACTTTTTTCCAAGCTCCCGGACGGGAGGTGTGGGTGTTTCCCTGAGGAGCAGCCAACTCTAGGGCAGCCCGAGCCTGCCCGAGCTCACGGGCACAGCGTAGCTCCGCAGCACCCCGAGAGGGCGAATCCAGGAGGATCTCGCCCTGCTAACGCTGTGGAATAAGGCTTTCTGGGAGATTAGAACCAATAATGCCGAAAGGCTGGTGTGTTCCCCCTGGGGCCGCCGGCCGGGCGTCGTCGGGGGCCGACAGATCTCCCGCGGGAGCCCGTGTGCTTCCGCACCCAGAGCGGGCTCCCCAGGCACCTCAGGGCTGTGGCTCCGCTGCCCGGTTTCACGTCTTCTCGTGCTTTACCTGGCTCATTTTAAATTGGCGGTTAAATAACACCAGGGGAACGTCGGGAGCGGTAAGCGCTGCCGCCACGCGACGCGCGGCCCCGTGCTCTGCAGGAGATCAAACAGGCTCAGAAGAGCCCTCCTCATCTTCAAACGGGGAATTTTACGCTTGAAACCCATCTTATCCTTTGTATTTGCTGAGTTTTCTCCGTAACCGAGCCCTGAATAATTTAAGTAACGTAACATCTACATTAGGCTTCCGAAGCTACTGGTGTGTGTGTGTGAGGGTTGCTACTGCCAAGGGCAATTACACAAGATTACTCCAGGAAGTTGACATCTACTTATTTATTTAGATTTAAGCCTCATGTTTGATCTGATTTTGGTGGGATGGGTTTTTTTGTTTGATTATTTCTTTCTTTGTTTGTTTTCCTTAGTTGTACTACAGAAACACTTGGACTATTTGAAATTCATGTGCTGTGCTGATTAATATGTCCAAATGAAAACAATCCAAGACTACACAGTTCATGCCCAAAGCACTGCCTGGGAGTTCTAAGGATTTCAGGATGAAGATGGAAACATGCCATGTGCCACAGGGACTTGGGTGAGTCATTTCTCTCCAGTGCAGCTGGCTGGGCATTACTCTGACGGAGACACGGGAGTCCCCAGAGCAGGGGGATGGCATCCTGCAGACAGGAGCCCCCACCTCAGGTACGGTGTCCACATCTCATCCCACAGCAGAGTACAGTGGATGACAGACCTCACAAGGGCTCTGCTGCCTCACTGCACTCTGGAAAGGGTCGGGAATATGCAGGGCACTGTAGTTCCCTCCAACAGCAGGTCTTGGGGACCAGCTCAGGCAAGCTCACCCAGCTTGTGTCACCTTCTTGGTGGCCTCACCAATGGCCTCGTCTCATGGGAGTTGAGGTTTTGGGGGAATTCTTCACTGGAGGGGAAAAAACTAGTCTAGAAGTGTGGCAGTCAGGGCAGCACCAGAAAGTCTAGTGGAAACTGTGGATGTGGAACCAAGGGTCAAAATTAGGGAGGCTGGATTTCTGGTGAACCTCTGGGCATGGCAGCTTTGGGTGGGCATCTCTGCACAGGATGTGCAGGTACTTCCTTTCTGCTCCTGGGCTGCTACTGTGCCCAGTCACACCCAGGATGGCAAATTTAAACATTTTGGACTTCAACTTAACTTAGAGTGGCAGAAATCATTTATGGTCTTCTGGCCCAGCTGGAGAACAGAGATTTCCTGAGGATGATCTTATGACAACTGCAGCCTTTACACCAAGATGCCCAAGGGAAAATCCTCCTGGTACGAAGTGGCTGTGCCTCCGTATGTACCTCAGCTGAGCTGATACAGAAGGTACATCATAAACTCCATGTGAAAGGTTCCTTTCATCTGCAGGTCCTTGTCCTTTTCCTGGGTCTGGATTTGGACTTTGGTGTGTGTGTGTGTAATTCAAGATGAGGTGGATAAGTGGAAGTCACAGATTTTGCCAGGCCACCCAGTACAGCTGGGAGAAGTAAACAAGATTTGAGTGCCCTGACCCTCCCTCAGGTATGTGCATCTATATATAGGACTGTCTATATATACATGTCTATATATAACATGTATGCATATAACTGTGTAGATAAATATATGTGCTGAGAAATGGTTTGAAATTGCAGCAATGCTGTGAGATCATCTCTGCTCGCACCAGGCTGTGCCAGGTGTCAGCCAGGCAGGATATGGCCCCTTAAGTGAGTGTCCCTCCCTGTGCCCCCAACCTTCAGCTTCCTCAGAAGGTGAAGGTTACCCTCGCGTGTCACCCACTCCGTCTCCTTCCTGCTGAACCTGATCCCTGGGTGCGTGCCCCAGCCAAACACATTGGCCAGAGCCACCCCTGGGGATGGCTGACAAGCAGTTCCTAGATGGAATTTAGGGGAGAAAACAGGTTGACAGGAGGAGTGACAGCACAGAGGTGCAGAGTTTGGGCTGCTGGCTGGGCAGGGTGGGTTTGGCCCATACTAGCTTTGCAGAAGTGGGTTTTTCCCAGTGGCTTTGGGGGCCTCGAGCAGCCAAGCTGTGCTGGGGTGATGGATGGGCTGTTGCCGCGGGGACTCCTCCTCTGCCACTGTGCTGTGTGGCAGTTGTCTTTGTAACTGGGAAGAAATACGGCCGCCGGTGCTGCGGGGCACCTGGCACGTGTGTGGGTCACGGTGCTGGCAGCAGGAGGCCGGGGGCCGTGTACCCCCCGCCTGGGAACCGCGGGGGATATCCACAGACTAGGGACGGAGCGGCCCTGCAGGCAGTGCGATGCTGTCAGGGGGATCGTGATGGGGACCCCAACACTGCCCCCCGAGATCTGCTCTCTGGAACTGCACACGGCTCGACCGACCCACGCGGGAGGGAGAGTGGCTTGGTGGCTCGTGGGGCTGCCCCCAGCCCTGCTCCCGCAGCTGGGCTGGGCGTGCAGCTGCCTTGTCACCCCCCGAACCCCGGCCGGGGGATTGCAACCCGACCCTGTCCCCAGGGTCCCGCAGCCCCGCGGCCCCGTCCTGGCGAGGCGGACAAGTTAATTCCCAGATGGATGCNCCTTCCTCCTCCTCCTTTTCCCCGGCGGCGGCGGCGGGGCCGAGCCACTTCCCGCGGAGCCGCCCGGAGCGGCGGAGGGGCCGCCTGTACTGCCGGGTGGGCATCGGCTTCCACCTCCAGCTGCACCCCGACGGCCGCGTGGACGGCGCCCACGACGCGAGTCCGCTCAGTGAGTGAGGAACGGAGGGTCTGGGGGACTGCCGGGGGGGGGAGCAGCGGGGCTGAGCATCCCCGCCTTCATCGCCATCCCTGCAGTGTCCCTATCCCCGTGGAGGGGACAGAGCCCCTCGCTCCCAGTGCCCTCGCCTGGGGTGAACTGCGGCCCCGGTGGTCCTGGGGAGGGGAATTTGGGGTGCTGGTGGGGAGTCTGTGCTTTTTGGGTTCAGTGGGAGCTGCTTGGCTCCCTTTGGGGAGTGCCACTTGAGGAAGTGAGCCTGCCTTGAGGAAGTGAGTCTGTGGGGATGGTGTGAGGGTGTGAAGGCTGCACTTGGGCCATAGCCCCTTGTCAGGCCCCTAGGGGGAGGATGCTGCCCCTTTTCTGTCCTTCCCCCATGGAACTTTTCCATCCTTCCCTCTGCATTTTCATTCTCCCAGCACAGTGATAGGATGTATTTAGTTTAAAAATAGGACTGAGGCTGACGTTCCCCTGAGAGAAAGCTGTGCTAACTCATGGCTTATCCTCTGGTCTGAGTTGCCGTGATATCCTGTTAGAGGGAATGAAATGGCAGGCAGGAATGAGAAATCACTTAAGGAGCCCGAGGTGACCCTGGCAGCACGCAAGGCTCAGCTGTTGGGAGCGCTTGTGGCGTGGCTGCCACGAGGGAGGCCAGCCCCTGGGCAGGGATGCTGGGAGCCTGGGAAGTCTGCTTGGACCTTCATGGGCACTGGGAGGTTTAGGTGATGGATGAGAAAACATGGAATCCACACCAGGGCTGTTCTGGGTGTTTGGAAGGGCTGGTAGAGGT
Organism: Pitta sordida; assembly: GCA_013390025.1. Classification (NCBI taxonomy): domain Eukaryota; kingdom Metazoa; phylum Chordata; class Aves; order Passeriformes; family Pittidae; genus Pitta; species Pitta sordida. The sequence continues at coordinate 17,375 of WEKX01001608.1, read as the reverse complement.
TTGGTGTCACAGCTGTCTTGCAGGGACCTGGATTATGTGAAGCTCCTTCCTCCTTAACCTGAGATTTTCTCCCTGGAAGGCCACAGCGACACCAGCTCCACACTTCGGAGTGCAGCCAGCCCTTGCTGGGGACACATGCCAATGAGGGGAGGCTATGCCGGGGTGTCACACTGAGGTGTTGTCCCTCATGGGGAAGAAGTTGGCTTCTGGGAATGAAACCCCAACTTTGGGCCCTGGGAAATGGAGCTTGACCCCAGGCAACCCCAATAACCAAGAGTGTGTCCACCAACCAGCGGGGCCACCCCACAAAGTGCAGCAGGTTTAGGGGTGCCCTTGAGGGTGGGTGTGTGCTGGAGAAGGTACTTGCCTTGCTGCGGTGGGGCTGCACAGCCCTATGGCTTTTGGCCTGGAGCGCATGGGGTGAGGAGGGGTGGCCCACCAGCCCCCCAGCCCTTGGTGCTGAGTGCCTCAGGGAGCTGTGCTTCCTCCTTAAAATAAACATGGGAAGTGGTGATCCGATATCCGGCATCGGGGATTTAAAGTGGCTTCGTGTTTGGTCCTGGCATGTTAATCCTTTGGCCCTTCGGGGGCCAGGAGAGATGTTCTCCCCAGGTCCTTCCTCTGGAGCTGGGGCCACCAACCCCCCGAGACTGCAGCCAGGCAGCAATTTTGCTTCCCCAGGGCGGGAAGGGTGTGTTCAAAATATAGTGCTGTTCACTGGCTGGAAGGGTTTGGGGGGATGCCCAACCCTCTGCCCTGGGAACCCTGCACTGTGTGGGGAGGTGACGTGTTGCTGTTGCTCAGGGATGCTTGGAGGTTGCAGCCCTTCTGTCAGATGTATTTCAGGTCATACATGCCCTAGTGGGGCCAGAGCCCCACAATGCTCAGAAAATTCATATTTTTCCCATATTTGACACAATAGGTCATGCATTGACCCATTCCTCATGTCCTGCTGCAAGGGGGAGCTTGAGGGATCACCATTGGCACCTCTAGCCTGGATGGGGTGTGTGACATCGTGACTTCCCAAGTCCAATGTGTGTAGGAAGAGGGCTGGAAAGGCTGGTCCCAGCAGGCTGGCATAGGCACAGGAGGCTTTTCCCACCCTTGTGAGGGATTGCCATGGGGTTAACTACTTCTGCCACAGCCCAGCCAGGAATTATCCCCCAAAATGCAGTTTTGAAAAAAACCCAAACTCCAGCCACCAGCCTGTATCCTTCCCAGGGCAGATGGAGGTGGCTCTGTGGGGTGAAGGGATGGAGCAGGAGCTGTGTGGAGTCAGGCAGCTGAAGAGCAGAGACATGGGAGAGGACATGCAAACCTGTCAGAGTGAGTTGTATTTATTTTTTCTTTGTCACACTGATGTGAAAAGAACTGTGATTTATTTTGGGATTTCTGTCATCCTAGGTATTTTGGAAATATTTGCTGTGTCTCAGGGGATTGTAGGAATACGAGGAGTTTTCAGCAACAAATTTTTAGCGATGTCAAAAAAAGGAAAACTCCATGCAAGTGTAAGTAAACGCCCTGCTTACCAGTACATGTTGCTTTTTAAAGGCGTTGTGACATCTTAGTACAGTGGTCAGTGTCCCCGCCTCTCATGCGGGAGACTGGAGGTTCAATTCCCGCTAGGGAGGCAATGGTGCTGTTTAAGAGTTGGACTCGATGATCCTTGTGGGTCCCTTCCAACCCAGAATATTCGGTGATTACCTTCTGTGAATACCTCCACGTGCCTGCCGCAGTGACACTCCTGGGTAGGTGTGCTGACCTCCTTGGACTGCCAGAATGGTTCTGCACTGGGTGGCATCGGACAGAGAGGGAACAGGTGTGGCTGAAGCCCCCCCCGGCCCACCTCTCTTCCTCCTGCACTTAACTGTGGAAAGTGCCCGCTTTTCTGTGCAGTTTGGTATTTGCATCAGTGGGGCCTGTTCTTTGAACATGGCTGGGTTATTTTTAGCCACTCCTCAGCAGATCTCACAGATGGCTTTGGCCAAATGTCTCCTGGTGAGCACCACACGTGGCGCCAGCAGCCCCAGGGCTCGTGCTGGCTTTGGGGACAGACAACCCTGGCTGGAGCTCCAGCACGTGAGATCCAGCCTGTGCAAGTGTGCTGCAGCTAAAGTGAAAAATTGCTAGTACCTTGTCCCTGCAGGCTGTTTTCCTGAAGGCTGAGGTTTCCTGCAGGTCTAATTGTGCTTCCTCCAGGATTTTTGCATTGAACGAGTCTAAGTTGATTTCACTACTTGTTGCAAGCTCAGGATGTTGCTTCTGCCTCTCTTGTTTTTAGTTCCAGAGATCATGTAGACAAATGAAAGCAACCTGTGTGCTTACATGCACAGGTAAGCAATGCATTTTAAAGCTGTATGTACATGCATCATGCCAAAAAGGGTGCTCTTAAGGCAGTACCTTGTCTGCACCAGGGTGATTCCCAGCTAGTCTGGACAAGGCTGACAGACAGGAAGAGGAAAAAGCCAGTTGCCCACCTCATGGTTCCAAGCCAAATGTCCCGGTCATAGAGTGGATGTCACCAATGTGCTCGTGCCTCCCAAGCCTGCACATCACTCCCAGGGAATTTTATGAACTCCCTTCTCTTTCCCTTGAGTCTTATTGGAGTGTTGCTCCTGAAATCTGATGGTGCTTAAAGGGGTGAGCACATGGTTGCTTGTTTTAGGATATAAAGCAAGAGCAGGAATGGTGTCTAGGGGAAAAGGAGTGTAGGAAAACCTGATGTGAGATGACAGAGCAGGAAAGGGGAATCGAGCAGGAGAAGAGGAAAGCAGGTGGAGTGTGATCCCTCGTAGACTTCCCTCCTGTCTTACAATGAGCCCCTTATCCAAGCTGAAGCCTTGATTTATGCCCTGGTGCAGGCAGAAATTAAATCAAACCTCATTGGTGCATTGTTAATTGTGGACACACAAAGGGCAGAGCCGGAGAACGATCTCAGTCAGGCTGGTCAGGGCAGGGGTGAGGACACATGATGCCCTGCTCGGATGAAAGCTGCAAATTTGTAGAAACTTGACCCAAATGTCTCAAGATGGCTGCACTAAACAACGCAAATAATGCAAACCCAGCATCTGTTGTTCTTTCCTGCCCTGGCAGGATGAAGTTATTTCATAGCCTAATGAGTTCCGAGTAGTACAAAGCGCGTCCTGCGCCCGTCACTCAGGGCAGTGCTTTGATATGGGAGTCAGGCTGGGGACTTTGCACCCAGCTGCAGACAAAAGTCATTCCTGCAGGAATTCAGGCTCCTTCAAACTCACTCTTGGGCCCACCTCCATCCCAGCTCCGTGCTTTACAGACACTCTCCTTCTTTTTCTTTTTTTTTTTTTTTCATGGCAACTTAATTAAATTACTGAGCGGTTCATTTTTAGAGGCACCAGATTCAGAAAATGACAGTAATCCCGGCAATTATCAGTTGTGTGCACAGATGGCTGTTTCCTCGCTGATGAATCCTTGCTCCCCTGTTTGTCCATTTTTAGCATGGATAGTGCAGGAGGGGTTTTGTGCCCATCTTGGCAGGGGCCGGCAGGAGCCCCAAGGGAATTATTTGCCCAGGTAATTCCCCTTTCCCAGGAATTGCGCTGGGATCCTTGCTGTGGGAAATATCTGCTCAATTGGATTTTGAAATTTAATTGACGCCAGGATTGCTCTTTGTGATTGTCTCTGGAGCTCTGCAGAGCAAATCTGTTTCCAGTCATGTGCCGTGACTGCACCACCCACCTTTTGCTGGGAAAAAATGGCCTTTCCTGGCTGGAAGGGTGTAGCAATGAGTTGAAAGGCCAGGATGTGGGAAAGCCTGACAGGGTGATGGTGGAGCAGCAGCTGATGTGCTTCCTAGTACACAGCAAGGGCTTACCTCTGCGCACAGGGTGTCCTACTGTGTGTGCTGGGTGTCCTGGGAGAACCAGGAGTCAGCAAAGCCTTGCTGGGGAAGGTGAATGCTTGCTCTTGGAAGGTACAGCCTGGAGGGTGCACGAAAGACAGGGAAAGAAAAAGTGAGCCATGGAGGTGCCATCTCTGGGAAGCAATGAGCTAAGGAAGAGTCAATTCCAAGTGCTCTGAGGCAAAATGTGCCTGCAGCCTGAGGGCTGTGTCACTTGTGCTATAAGGCTCAAGCATGATTACCAATTGCTGCTGGGGATTTGGAGTTGTACTCCATTGCTGGCTTTGTAGCCAAAGGGTCCAGCACCCCCATCCCAGTGGTTTGGAGGTGTTGCTGTGGAACTGGGCTGGGAAAGCTGATGGGGCTCTGGGTGCCATGCCCAATGTACATATTCAAGGGTGGCAGTGGGCACTGGAGGGGCTGCTGGAAGCTGCAGCCAAGGGTCCTAGGGCCATGGGTGTACAGCTGGAGCTTTAGGCTCTGCTCCTGGATTTAGGAATGCTTGTCTTGGAGGGAAGAAAAGGACACTACTGGGGCAGCCCAAGCCTTTTTATTTCCCACAGACCCCAAAATTGGGTGGCAAGCAGCCACTGAAGTATCTGTGTTGAGGGGTTTCCAAATGGGCGGGTGCCCAGTCCCCTCAGGGTGTTTCCACCCAGCCCTTTGGACCTGGCTGTGGAAGACACATAGAGCCAGCAAGTGTTGGAGGTGGGGGACAGGTAACACCACCCTTGGCTAACTGTGCCCCTGCTGTCCCCACAGGCCCGATTCACAGCTGACTGCCATTTCCGGGAGCGCTTCCAGGAGAACAGCTACAACACGTATGCTTCGGCTGTGCACTGCAGCCCACGCTCGGGCCGCCAGTGGTACGTGGCCCTCAACAAGAGGGGCAAAGCCAAGCGGGGCTGCAGCCCTCGTGCCCGGCCCCAGCACATGTCAACACACTTCCTGCCCCGCTTCTGGCAGCCGCAGCCCCCTGAACTCAGCTTCACTGTCGCCCTCCCCGAGAAGAAGTCGCTGCCACTCAAGCCAAAGGTTGTCCCATCGCCACCTCGGAAGAACCCTGACACCGTCAAGTACCGGCTGAAGTTCCGCTTCGGGTAGTGCGTGGTGAGAATGCTGGAGAGTGGGCGGCTTTTGGGGGTGGACCCCACGGGAGACCTGCAACCCCTCCCCACACGGACATGGGGGATCTCCCACTGGCTCTGTTGGGCTTGGGGTCTTCTCTTCACTGCACGAGCTGGGCAGCATCCCCAGAGGTGTGTGCTGGGATGGCACCACCCGGACTTTCCAAAAAGTATTCCTGTGGTGAGCTGAAAACACTGGATGGATCTTGGGTTAGTGTTCTGTTGTTGAAAGAAGCAGAGAGGTACCTCTATGGTGAACAAATTTTTTTACCTTGTTTTCACTAGTGACTCCTTTGACAATCATTTTCATACAAGAGAGATGTTCAGAGCCAAGTGGTTTTGTTTTGTTTTTCTTGCATCTCTTTCTTGCTGCACTTTTTCCTCTGACCATACCTCAGACACCGGATATCCAGGTCTGCCCCTTCCCCTTCTCTTACAAATCAGCTCCTCCCTTCCACAACAAAACAGCAAGACGAAGTTCTGCAAATTCAGTCACCTTACTTGTGGTGCGAGGGGTCTCAGAATTCCGTGTTGGCAATAATAGACGCATGCACATATTTGTGAAGGGTTGCAGGCTTTGGGAAGGTGGCTCTTTGTAGTCCTGCTCCAGGTAATCTTTCCCATTCTTCCCTGGACAGCTGCAGGAGCGAGTCTCCTCCTGTCCATCCAAGTATGGATTTGATGTCTGTGTTTAATATACCTCTGCCCCAGTGCTGGGACATTTCTGCTGCCTGATGGAGTCCCTCCACACCACTGATCCCTGGGGACAGGGACACTGGGTGCCCACCAGTTTCTTTTGACAGTTTTTGCTGCTGATTTATTTTATCACTCACACTACATTTTCAGAGGCAGGGAACATGGGTTTTGTGTTACAGCGAGTGTGGTGATGTGGCAATAAATGTTGTTACAGCTGCTTGTCGCCCAGGTTGCCTGATGGCCTTGATGTTGAGTTGCTTCTCTGTGTGGTGTAATGTGTGGAGCTGTTGTGTGTATGGAGTTGGTAATCAGTGTGTAGCTGTGTTGCTGTACGTACAGAGAACACTTGCAATGAACCTCACCAGTGAAGCCTTAATAGGAGCCCAGGTGGGCTCATGTGGGCAGAACCCCTCCAGGCCTGAGCCATGCCAGCGTCTGACTGGCAATGAGGGAAAGCGGCACGGCTGAGTCTTCTCCAGCTCTGAGTGTGCTACAAGTGGCTGTTTGCCTTGGGATTGTGGTTCTTGGCCTGTCCTCCCACTGGGCAGCCCCTGGCTGGACACCCTCACTCCACGTACCAGGATGGGTGGGGATGCTGGCATAAACAATAAAGAGTGGTATTTCATTTTACAACTTGCTTGCGTGGTCTCTTACCAGTCTGTGCCTTCTTTCCTTCCCTCGGAGGAGAAAAACAAGGCTGCTGAATTCACTGCTACATGTGTTTTCATGGGGGGTGGTTGGACAGGGATGAGACAGAGCAGGGCAGTCTGTGCCTGTGCTCCTTCTGCTCTCTGCAAACTGCACTGGGACATCCCTCCTGGTCCCTCTGGGCAGCGTTGTGGTCTGGGTCACAGGCGCAGGTGAGGACCTGGCTCGCAGCAGGGTCAGATGAACATGGGGGCCTTGTGATCCTGGTCCCCTGCGGCTGCACAGCCTGATTGTGGATGTACAAAACCCAAATTCTGCTGCTGGGGAAGAAAAAAAAAAGCTGGTGCTTTACTACCACAGTAATATGTTATTAAAGCATAGTTGTGCTGTAACCAAGAAGTCTGCCCCAGGAAGAGAAGCCCCATCAGAGAGACCAGGGTTAGGTAACCCCTTACACACTCCCTATTCTTTTGGGCACTCTTCTGCCAGGGATTTCACTAGGTTTGCTTATCAGGAGGGGCCTCAAGGCTTTAGAATACGGTAAATATTTCCGTTAAATTTGAAACAAGCCACTGGACCAGTGTGAGGGACCTGTAAGGAAGAAAAGTAAGTGTTCAGGGTGCATCTTGCATTTCAAAGGTAGTTTTGCTATTGGCTTAATGCCATTTACAGCTGTTAGTTGCATTTAAGCCTTCATGACTCCTGCTTTTGCTTTGTGGCACGCGCCAGCCCCCACCCTACTTCCTGGGCACGGGGCCCCCCTGCCCTTGGGCAGCCTGGTGGGAGCACCGCTCCTGCAGCAGCAGTGTGAGTGGAGATCCAATCCATGGTGTGACTTGGAAGAGAGCCAGAATCTCTGTGAAAGTCGAGGTAAAGAAATAAGGGTTATGTGGCATAAACCACCCTGTCAGACAGTTCTGTTTCATCCTAGTGGATTTATCTTCTTGGCTTCAACCACTGCAGGACTAATTGCTAGACTCAAGCACACTTTTTGTACTTATTTTACATAAAAGCTCTTCATATTGCCTTTAAATCTTTTTGCGCACAGAGGAAAAGCCTGCTGGGAATAAAAAATAATAACAACCTCCCCAATAATAATAAAAAATCCCTGAAAAATAAACTAAAATTAAAATTAATAATAATAATAAAAATATTTAAATTAAAAAAGGAAAATAAAAGTAAAATTAAGAAGCAAAGTAAATATTTTAAAAATAAAAACTAAAAATAAAACAAATATAAAATCATAAAGTCCCCAAAGAGATTAAAGAATTAGCATGATTTTAAAAGGAAAAATTAAATTAAAAATATGAAAAATAAAAAAGAAAGCAAGAATAAATAAGTAAATAATGGATCAAATTAATAAATGAAATGTGAAATGAAGTAGAGACTAACATAAACAATAAAATGTAAAAGGAAAAATAAAAAGAAAAATATCACCAAAAATTAAAAAAAATAAAATAAAAATGAGAAAAGGAAAATAAAAGTTAAAAATATTTAAAAAGTAGGAAACCCCCAAATTAAATACAAAACTAAAAACGAAATAAAAAGGAATTAAAAATAAAATAAAAATAAATTAGATGAAAAATCCAAGCATGAATTCATTTTAAAATAAATTTGAATTAAAAAGAAAGGTAAACACCACTATAAATAAAAAAGTAGAAAATAAAATTAAAATTAAAATAATTTAAATTTTAAAATGAAATAAAATAAACGTAAAGTAAAAATATAGTATTAAATACATTAGAAAATTAATTTAAAAATAAAAAGAAAATTAAAAAAACTAAAAGAACATGAAGCCTCAATGGAACATTAAAGGCTCGCTCCTGCTCCTCGGTGGCGAGCGCGCCGTGCTGCGCGTGTGCAGTGACCGTCTGGGGACACCTGGTGGCTGAGAACGGCACTGCAGCGAAGAAGGGCACACATGCGCAGGACTTGGACTGAAGCCCTGCGTCCCGGGGGGAGTGAGGGCGGAAAGACAGCAAAGAGAGCAGCTTGAGAAGGAAGGTATGCGTCCCTTGAGCGAGACTTGCCTCTTTTCCTAGAGAATGTCCTCGGCTCTGGGGCTTTTGGCAATTTTTTATCCCTCATTTGAGCCTTCCCTGTGGTTCGTGTGTGGTTCGTGTCAGCGCTGGGCGAAGGGGAAGGGCAAAATGTGCTGTAATATTGGCACATTTCCCGTTCTGTCACTGGGGATGCGAGTTTGCAACACTCAAGATGGCGGCCGAGCCTGAAAGCCTTCCTGGCACACTCAAGATAGCGGTAGGAAGAAAATCCTCCCGACACACTCAAGATGGCGACTGGACCGGTCACTTGAACCACACCCAAGATGGCGGCCAAAACCACGCAGTAGATCATCGCCTCTCTCAAAATGGTGGACAGACTGGCAGAAGACCTGGACCTTCCCAAGATGGCGGCGCGAAGTAGCTCCTGTCGTCAGAAAGGTGTTTACCTGTTTGCCTAATCCCGACCTTATTCCCCGCGCTCGCGCCCCAGTTTCCCCGCGGTGCTTCCTGGTGGGGG